>BSAI01000233.1:1186-27382 GCA_036245035.1 Adrianichthys oophorus | reverse complement strand
CTGACAGATCAGTGTGTTGTAGTTGTGAGTCTGAGTCATTTAAAAAAGTTATGACATGTAACAACAAGTGTGTGTTTGTGTTGGCTGAGATCAGTGTGAACAAATGCTAGAAATTCCCAGCGCACCTGAATGCAGCAATAGCGAGCTCTTAAGGAAAGCGCGGAAATTCCATGCAGCCCCTGAACGCACCAGCTGCTGCAGTGAATGTGAGGATCAAACCTGCACAATAAAGTCAGAATGAAATGTTTGAACAAACTCTAGGATGGATGTTTGTGGAGGCCAAGTGTGGAGGGAAGGCAGACGCCTAAAGTCATGGTTGTGAGTTTGAGTCCCGTGTCAGAGATGATGAACAATGTCTCAATGTCAAAAGTTTTTCCTCCATTGGAGGGTGGGCGGGTGTTAATTTAGAGCCCTGATTATATTTAGAGTTTTATTTTAATATTTCCAGATCACAATAATTGTACAACTACAATTAAGCAAACTAACAAACACAAATCAAAGACTTTGTTCAGATATTGTACAGTTTCTGTGTCGCTGCTGCTGACACGTCAAGTGCTGTCAAACGTCTCTGAAGAAGACAAATGCTGATCACCGAAACTGCACAAGATCTGAAGAAAGAAGTTAAAAACTTTGACTTAAGAAGAAGATATGATCCACGTTCTTGAGACAAATAACACACACTTCAATTTATAACACAGAATTTATGTTACCAAGCCACGCAGAGCCGCAACATAAGGATGAAAGAGCCGCATGCGGGTTGCCGACCCCTGGTCTAGAGCAACAATCTTTTTCTTTTTCTGAGCACAGACAGGAAGAGAATCTATTTACGAACATAAAATGTCATAATTTAAACTGCTTTTGTGACTTCACTTTAACTGAAGAGCAAACAGCAGAGGAGAAAACCTCCAAACAGAATCATCTTGGACACACGTGTTGATCTCAGATGATCCAGGAAGTAAAGGCTTTCAGAAGTTGTGCAGTGTAGACCAAAGAACTCTAAAGTCAAGTCTGGATCTCAGACGTATGGAGTGAGATGGTTTTAAAATCATGTCTGCAGTTTGAAAGTTTCTCTCTTTTTCAGAGAAAACAGACGTAAAGCATCCAGAGCGAACGCCACACATTCTTCTGACCACTGTTGTCACTAAAACTTTTCTTTGACATCTGTCTGTAAAAATGTTTCCTTTACATTTATTTCAGTTTAAACAGTAATTATTTCAACGTCACAGACCTATGATTAAAGAACATTTCTTTGGGATTATTGAAAACTTTTGAATTTCTTTCATCCAATAAAGGAAAATAATTTTGGGTCAAGTCAACAACGAAGTTTTTCTGAAACTCCTTCCAGGATTCTCGTGATGACTTTCATACAATCGTCTGCCACCTTCTTCTTTGCCTTTCTGCTGCTGCCTTTAGGGGGCGCCACAGCCAATTGTTGGCCTCCATTCAACCTTCTCCTCTGCATCCTCCTCCCGCATGTCCTCCTTCATCCATGAACCTCACTCCCTTTCAAGCAATCTACAATGATCCAATGTTTGATGTCTTTGTATGGATTTAAACCTTTGTTGATTGTACTGTTTGTGTTCTATTTCTTGCTTTGATTGCTTGAAATCAACCATTTCAAATCAACTCAAACCAAAACCTCCTCTTTCCTGGTAGCTCCATGTTCAGTTTCAAAGTCAGAATGTGATGATGGATCACAAAGCCATCACTGGAACTGGGATGGAGGACTGTTGTGAGCTCTTAAACTGAGTGTAGAGTCTCACCGGTTTGGACTGGATTTCTTTGGCATAGAGGGGTTGGAGGAACTCGGAGTCTCCCTCCAGTTTCAGACCTTTCTCTGTTATTCTGAGGTTGCCCATGCCGTCCTGCAGAGATCAAACAAACGCCGGTTAGTGGTTCATAAAAACTTCAAACATAGAACTTTAAACTGACCTCAAATGACAGTTATTAGATTGTGTTGATAAGCAGACGTTCAGTCATTTTAATTAGACGGTTCAAGAAAACTCTACCAGAAGAAACAGAAAGTTCGGCATTTTCTCCACCAAAGCAGCTTCAGAACTTCTTCATCAAGCCGGTTCCAGTGTTGGTTCTGAATGGGCATTGCTTCTTTGCATTGCAGCATTGCACCAGTTCATCTTTGGATAAAAGAGTATCTGGCAACTAGAATATGCAAGTATTGAACCATCAACCCTGTAACATGGGTCGACCTCTAAACCACAGCCAGCACTGCATTAGCAAAACACTGAAAACAGGAAGTGGAATTAATCAGCAAATGAAACCCTTCATTGAATCAGAAAACGTTTATTTAAAACATGTTCACAGATCCACAGTGGGACGGTCCAAAGCATCTGTAAACATCAATGCTGAGAAACATGTGACCCAACCAGCACGGCTGACCTTTGACCTTCAAGGGTCTGATCTGAGATCGGTATTGTTTCAAAGGAGGGAGACATGGGAGGGTTTTTAGGTCAGGTGGGGGCGGTGATCTTCGCTGTGAACTTCTCTGTTTTCCTGGAATCCTCCTCAGGTTGTGAGGAGCAGGGGAAGATCAGGGATCTTTAAAGGTGAAGACGTTAGCACACCTCCTTCACTACAAACCCCTTCAACATCTTAGAATTCCAGTGATGCTCAGGCAGCAGGGTGGGGGGGCGAGGAGTTCTGGATGTGCTGGGAATGTGAATGAGCTCCAGGTGGAAGTCAACAGCCCACAAGGGAGGCCTCTCAGACTTTATTTAAACCCTTTCATCGGAGCGAGATGATGAAAGTCGACAGTAAGAAACAGATGGAAGATCCCCTGATACCAGCCCGGCTGACGAGGCCCGTAGGGAGGTTCTGTATCATGTAGGAACATCCCAACAGCGGTGGTCAGGGAGGCGGGCACAGGAATGTCTGGGTCGACATTCAGAGTCCAGAGCAGGTCGGCTTTCTTTGCTGTTTAATGATGGTTTGTCCAGTGAAGCTCAGAACGGACCTGAAGGGTTTCTGCTTGAAAGATAAAAACAAAGAAACATGTTTGAGCTAATACGAGTCAGATTCTAATAAATCAACAGTTTGTTTTCATATGTCAGGAAAGCCCCCCCACCCGTTTAACGGTGAACCCGCCACCAGCCTGCTGACCTTTTGGTTCATGTCTTTTTAGTAGGTTGTGATCTGATAATGACATCATAACTGTCAGACGACGCCAGAAATATTGAGTTACGTTTGTCGTTGCGTTAAAGTGGTCATAATGAGTGTTAGAGTGACATTTTTCCATCCAATCATTTTTAAGATCCGTAGATTTTTCTGAAAACATTCAAATCGTTCTTTTTCTAAAATTAACGTTTGGATGTTGGTTTGTAGATTTTATTCACATTTTCACATTAAAATAAACAACACATGTTATTAAATACAATAGATAAGCCAGATGAACAGACGACATTTCTACAATATGACTGAATAACCATGTTTCAGGTTTGGGGGAGGGAGGGGCTGAGTCATTGGCTGCAGTATAAATAAGTGTCTTAAATCAGCGTCTCCAAAATTCTCCATGAATTCCATAAAAGACCATGCAAATAAGCTGCAGCCCTTATGTAATGTGATCCAAAACTTATTAATGAACTGAGAGAGATGACAGTCCCTTCATGCCCAACACAAAATGAGATAAGTCCTCCAGTCCGTGTAAATCCCAGTCCCCCCAGATGAACGTGGTAGTTTATGAAAGCTGGGAGTTTCTGCCATCAGTGGGATCACTGGGATTTTCTGACTAAGATGAACATCTTTGTTTGAGCTCATTTATTCATGTACGAGGATGAAAGTCTCTATTTTCTCTTACATTATGTGCCGTGAGCCTCTCTGGCTCTCTCCTGCGGAACATTAATATATGGATCCGGTGAAAGAGCCAGCGTATTGCCCATGCTGGGGCAATAAAGCCCATCCACTGTTCTGCCCTATTCAGAATTGATTCTCTCTGCAGCTCTGAGGAGCATCATGAAGGCGATGACACTTTACAGCTGCACAGATTGCCTTTCATCAGTATGCATGCCTTACAGTGGGGTCATGCTCACAGCATTCAGGGTGAGGATTTGCGTGATGGCTGGATGATGGAGCATTTGTGGTTTTGCAAGCTAAATTTTTACTGAAAGCCGAGCAGCAGAAGCTTTATAGCTACTGCAAAAATGAAATATCTGCTCCTTGTTTGAATAAATCATTTGTTTACACTGGCTGTGTTGTACGAAGTGCTCCACGCACAAGAGAACAAACTCAAGTCATTTGTTTTGATGTTATTCATGTGCAGACGCAGGTCAGAGGAGCTTTGGAAATGACTTGTCTGATGAGAAACAGCACCTGACCTGTCCTCAAAGCTCTGGATAGACGGACACGTGAAACCTTGATGGTAAGAAGCTATTGACGAATTCACAGAAGGGCTGACGGTTCACCACAGATCTCATCGGTGCGCCGACGCTGTCCTTAGACGGCGGAACGAGGTTTCCACTGAAATCCTGAAATCTGTTGGTGTGGAAGACGGCTAATGCTAACTTTAGTGTATAGCTTCAGCCATGAGTTATAAATTACTAGAGATGGCCTGCAGGCCTTTTACCACTATCCAAGGTATGTAAAGAGTGACGCCATATTGGAATGGGATAAAAACAATGAGACACGGCTTAGCAGATACAGGAAAACGAGCAGAAAATGCTTCATTTTGGTCTGATTTAAATCTGATTAAGTTTGATTAAAAATAAGACACAGATTGTGGTATTGTTTTTGTACAAAGTGCAACAGATCAACAACATTTCAAAAGTTTCTATAAATAAATACATCATTACATAGGAAAAACAATGCATACGTGATGCATGATTGGGATTTTATTCAAAACCTACACACAGACTAAGATTTATACAAACTTTTAAACTCCTGGGCTGGTTTCTGCCCGGAGCGGTCGGAAGCGACTGAGAACAGCTCAAATTCAGCAGGTTGTCTGGTCTGATCTGAGGTTGAACACTCATACCAATACCATGGTCATCCTGACAGAAAACATGGAAATAGTGTTAAGTTTAAAGCTGCCATTGTTGTGCCCTGGAGGCGTTCCTTCTCCCTCGTCAAGCAACCGCACCTGTTCCTCATCACCATGGCTTTTTAAGCAGCGTCAAACCTCCAGCCATTGTCAGATCATTATGCCGCTTGTGTGTCAGCCTGCCTGCCACTCTGTCATCTCGCCTGTCTGCCTACCAGCCTGCCAGCCCCGCTCCGACAGCTAAGCTTTCCTGCCTGCCTACCTGCCCGCTCTGTCATCTTGCTCCACTATTCACCCATTCAATAAACATAACCTTCTCATCCTGCTCTTGGGTTCCACCCACATCCTTGCTCACAACAGCCATTGGCTTTGAATAGACTACAAGATCAGCCTAAACGTTCACTGTTCTAAGTAAACTCACTCAGATCTTCCTAAAATGTTTTTTACAAGTTCTCCTTTATTGGCTGACAGGAATGATTTACAATGAAAAGTCTCGTCTTTGTTTATCCAGCTCTGTTTGTACGATTGTAGCACAGCAGTGAACTGGCATCTATCCCATTCCAGTATGGCGTCCAACTTTGAGGATGCAACAAACTAGCGTGCCATCTCTAGCCTATATACAGTATAAGTCACTGTCTTCAGCATACTAATGCTAACTTTAGCATACAAGCTTAAAAAATGCTAATGTTGATAATAGCATTCATGTTAGCCTCAGCATGAACATTAGCTTCAATGTGTTAATGTTAACTTTACGATGTATATCAGCTTCTTCATGCTAATGTTAATTTCAGCATTTATGCTTAAACCAAAGCACTCCAGGTGTGTGTGTTTGGTGTGGGGGTGGGGGCTTCTGGAAAAACAAGATCTTTTTTATTTAATAAATTAATCTTATGCTGTCAATCAGTGGAGGAAAGAGATCAGAGCTGAGGGCCTCTAGTGTTGGACAGATTTTACTGTTAAGACAGGAGGTTATATAGCTAAAAGACAAATGAGGGGTATACTTGTATAAACCCCCAAGTGAGGGCCTCTCAGATAGGTTCAAAGTTTATATAGGTTCTGATGGGATATCAGACATTTTAAACCCTTCTTAGAGTGGAAATGTGTCTTCTCGTTGGTTCAGGTCTAAAGGGTCAAATGTCTGTCTGTGGCTCTGCTTGATTTACCTCCCACTTTGGGGTAGAGAGGTGGGAGGAGCAACAGTGAACATCCAGACTGCAGCAGCACTGGAGCTTCAGCTCTGTCTTGTGGTCAGGATGGTCCCAGTGTTTGTAGCTCCTCCTTGTCTCTCTGAACTCCTCACAGCAAAGAGCCGCTGCATGTCAATACTGCCCAGCTTCTGGACTATTATCGAGCATCGACTCGATACGCATCAACCTCAGGCTACAGCAAATGTAGACGTCCCGCGGGAGGGCTCAGACTTTTTTGCATGGTGCAGACTAATCGAAGCTCTGCGCAGTAAAGAGGTAAAATCTATATCAGAACACTCCCACACAGGACTTCTGACACCAAGTGTTTGAAACATGAGAGCAGGGAGATGAACGGCCCACAGGAATGCTGCTGAGCAATTCAACACCTTCAAAGCAGCTGCTTGATGGAGCTGGGTTTTCCATAAACTCATAAATAAGTAAGTTCTGCTTGGAGACACTTCAGCGCACAGAGAATACATACAGTAGATTCAGAAAAAAGTTCCCTTAAGCTGTTTAGAGTGACCTAACAGGACCTCCTTCTGAGAGCTGTGGAGAAATTAGGAGACCTCAGGAGCATCCTCCTTCACCTCCTTTACTCAACACGCCTCTGTGTTCCAAGCAGCTGCTGGATAATGGTCTTCTTGTCCAGGAACATATGGAGTTAAAACATCACAGCTTAGTTGATTTATAAATAACGGCGATGGCATTTAAATCTAAAAGTTTGAAATAAAACAGAAGAACTGGTCATAAATGATGTCTGTGTAAAACACTCCGACTGAAAAAAGTAAAATTGGAAGAAAGATTCACTCACTTAGAAAATATCAACTTCATTATATATAATTATTAAATACAAACTCAGCTTTTGCCAAACAGCAGCTGGGATAGGCTCCAGCAACCCCATGTCCCCGACAGGAATTGAGCAGGTTTGGAATATGGATGCATGGGTCACATGTGTGAAACAACAGAGCATTTTTAACTGCAGCACACCTGAGAAGCACAGGTAAGGACGTCGACAGCTTCTAACAAAACACTGCAAACAAGTTAAAATCAATGAAATAAAAATAAAGTCAACCGAAATCAGATCAGGATCACCTCAAAATTAATGGAAAACCAGATAACACCATCCATCCATCCATCCATCCATCCATTTTCTTCCGCTTATCCGGGACCGGGTCGCGGGGGCAGCAGTCTAAGTAAAGATGTCCAGACTTCCCGCTCCCCGGCCACTTCCTCTAGCTCCTCTGGGGGGACCTCAAGTTGTTCCCAGGCCAGCCGAGAGACATAGTCTCTCCAGCGTGTCCTGGGTCCTACCCGGGGCCTCTTCCCAGTGGGACATGCCCGGAACACCTCCCTAGGGAGGCGTCCAGGAGACATCCGAACCAAATGCCCAAGCCACCTCAACTGGCTCCTCTCGATGTGGAGGAGAAGCGGTTCTACTCCGAGCTCCTCCCGGGTGACCGAGCTTCTCACCCTATCTCTGAGTGAGCGCCCAGCCACCCTATGGAGGAAACTCATTTTAGCCGCTTGGATCCGGGACCTTGTTCTTTCGGTCATGACCCAGAGCTCATGACCATAGGTGAGTATTGGGGCGTAGATCGACTGGTAAATTGAGAGCCTTGCTTTCTGGCTTAGCTCTCTCTTCACCACTACGGACCGGTACAGCGACCGCATGACGGTGGACGCAGCACCAATCCGCCTGTCGATCTCACGCTCCGATCTTCCCTCACTCGTGAACAAGACCCCAAGATACTTAAACTCCTCCACTTGGGGAAGGAGCACTCCACCCACCCAGAGAGGGCAAACTACCTTTCTCCGGTCGAGAACCATGGCCTCAGACTTAGCGGTGCTGACCCTCATCCCAGCCGCTTCACACTCGGCTGCAAACCGTTCCAATGCATACTGGAGGTCCTGGCTCGATGAAGCCAACAGGACAACATCATCTGCAAAGAGCAGAGAGGAAATCCTGTGGTTCCCGAACCAGACCCCCTCCGGACATTGGCTGCACCTAGAAATTCTGTCCATAAAAACTATGAAAAGAACCGGTGACAAAGGGCAGCCCTGCCGGAGTCCAACATGCACTGGGAACAGGTCTGACTTACTGCCAGCTATGCGGACCATGCTCCTGCTCTGGTCATACAGAGACCGGACAGCCCTGAGTAAGGCTCCCCGGACCCCATACTCCCAAAGTACCCTCCACAGGACACCACGGGGCACACGGTCGAACGCCTTCTCCAAATCCACAAAACACATGTGGACAGGATGAGCGAACTCCCACGAACCCTCCAGCACCCTGGACAGGGTGTAGAGCTGATCCACAGTTCCACGACCAGGGCGGAAACCGCATTGTTGTTCTTGGATCTGAGGTTCGACTATCGGCCGGACTCTCCTCTCCAGTACCCTGGCATAGACTTTCCCAGGGAGGCTGAGGAGTGTGATTCCCCGGTAGTTGGAACACACCCTCCGGTCCCCCTTCTTGAAAAGGGGAACCACCACCCCTGTCTGCCAGTCCAGTGGTACTGTTCCTGACTGCCACGCGATGCTGCAGAGACGCGTTAACCAAGACACTCCCACAGCATCCAGAGACTTGAGGTACTCAGGGCGGACCTCATCCACTCCCGGTGCCTTGCCACAGAGGAGCTTGTTAACTACCTCTGTGACTTCAGCTTGGGTAATGGACAGCCCCACCCCAGGGCTCTCAGCCTCTGCTTCCTCAAGAGAAGGCGTGTCAGCAGGATTGAGGAGATCCTCAAAGTATTCCTTCCACCGCCCGACAATGTCCCCAGTCGAAGTCAGCAGCTCCCCACGTGCACTGAAAATGGTGCCTGCAGAAAGCTGCTTCCCCTTTCTGAGGCGCCGGACGGTTTGCCAGAACCTCTTCGAGGCCAACCGATAGTCCTTCTCCATGGCCTCACCGAACTCCTCCCAGGACCGAGTTTTTGCCTCTACTACAGCCTGAGCCGCAGCTCGCTTAGACTGCCGATACCTGTCAGCTGCCTCTGGAGTCCCACACGTCAGCCAGACCTGATAGGACTCTTTCTTCAGCTTGACGGCATCCCTTACTTCCGGTGTCCACCAACGGGTTCGGGGGTTGCCGCCACGACAGGTACCAGAGACCTTGCGACCACAGCTCCGAACAGCAGCAGAGACAATGGAGGTGGAGAACATGGTCCATTCAGACTCAATGTTACCAGCCTCCCTTGGTACCTGTTTGAAGTTCTCCCGGATGTGGGAGTTAAAGACTTCCCTGACGGAGGGCTCAGCCAGAAGTTCCCAGCAGACCCTCACACTACGTTTGGGTCTGCCGAATCTTTCCGGCCTCCTTCCCCGCCATCGAATCCAACTCACCACCAGGTAGTGATCAGTGGACAGCTCTGCCCCTCTCTTTACCCGAGTGTCCAAGACACACGGCCGAAGGTCTCCTGAAACGACTACAAAGTCGATCATTGATCTCCTGCCGAGGGTGTCCTGATGCCACGTGTATTGATGGACACCCTTGTGCTCAAACATGGTGTTTGTTATGGACAAACTATGATGAGCACAGAAGTCCAACAACAAAACACCGCTCGGGTTCAGATCAGGGAAGCCGTTCCTACCAATCACCCCCCTCCAGGTGCTACTGTCGTTGCCCACGTGGGCATTGAAGTCACCCAGGAGGACAATGGAGTCCCCCGTTGGGGCACTTTCCAGTACCCCTCCGAGAGACACCAAGAAAGCTGGGTACTCTGAACTGCTGTTCGGCCCATAAGCCGAAACCACAGTCAGAGACCTGTCCCCCACCCGAAGGCGGAGGGACGCAACTCTCTCATCCACCGGGGTGAACTCCAACACTTGGCGGCTAAGCTGGGGGCTCACAAGTAAGCCAACCCCAGCCCGCCGCCTCTCACCATGTGCAACTCCAGAATGGTAGAGAGTCCAACCCCTCTCGAGAGACTGAGTTTCAGAGCCCAGACTGTGCGTAGAGGTGAGCCCAACTATATCTAGCCGGTACCTCTCAACCTCCCGCACAAGCTCAGGCTCCTTCCCTCCCAAAGAGGTGACATTCCATGTCCCAAAAGCCAAGTTCCATGACCGGGGTTTAGGCCGCCGAGGCACTCGCCCTCGACTGCCACCCAAACCACATCGCACCGGCCCCTTCTGAGCTCTCCTGCAGGTGGTGGGCCCACTGGGGAGTGATCCCACGTTGATCGTTCGGGTTTTACCCGACCGGGGCCCGTGGGAGGAGCCCCGGCCACCAGGCGCTCGCCTGCGAGCCCCAACCCCAGGCCTGGCTCCAGGGTGAGGCCCCGGTAACGCCAATCCGGGCGACGCAACTGGGTCTGTGATGTGCTTTCTCATGAAGGGGTTTATGAACCGCTCTTTGTCTGGCTCGTCACCCAGGACCTGTCTGCCATGGGAGACCCTACCAGGAGCCGAAGCCCCAGACAGCATAGCTCCTGGGATCACTCGAGCACTCAAACCCCTCCACCACGTTAAGGTGCCGGTTCATGGAGGGGTACTTTAAAACATTTACAAGTGAGTTTGAACTCTTTAAAGGGAGACAAATACCACATTTTAATGAACCATCAGTTTAAATTGGTGGTTTTTCATCAAGCAAATATGTTTTTGGTTTTTAATCAACGGACACTTTGCTTTCAAAGCTGCTTTCAAGGATGCTGTAACTGTTACGATATGGAGATGATCAGCAGAGAAAACCTTGGGCTGAAAGCCTTGATTAATAACCCTCCCTGAAATTAAAATTCCTCCCCTGGAGTAAAGAAAATAAATAAAGAAGAGCTGGGGCCACTCCCCCGCTGCTCTGCAAACAGGCGAAGGGCAGCGAAACAGCGTCTGAAATCTGCTGAAGTCCCCTCAAACACACGGGTCATCTGCTCATGAATAAACCATGGCGTGGAGAGGAGCGCCGCGTCTCCGAGCTGTGAACTGCAGACACGCCGGCTCTTTTTTGAGAGGATTTTTATTTATTCTATACAGTTCAGAGCATCAGCACAATATCGATTTGTTAAAAGTGACCGAAAGAGCTGAAGAAACGGGTTTGACCTTTTACAGTTTCTGCTATTTTTACTCAAAATGATGATAAATATTTCAATTGAATAAATGAATATGATTCCATTCTATTTTTTTAAGATCCTTTGCTAAAATTCGGTCAGAAGTCTGCCCGTCTGCACGCAGACGCTGCAGTCGCTGCAGCCGCACCCCCAATCCACATGCTGCACGCCTGCCTTCCCATTTAAAGGACTTCCGTTTGGATCCGTGCTGCAGGAATATTCATGGTCTAATTAAAGTTTGGGCAGCCGTTCTCCTGAGGAAACGTCGGGTCCGAGTATTCATCACCTCTTTTTGCTTGTTAAAAGTTGAACTTGACACCTCCGGAAGTCCGAGGCGCTTCACCGAAGAGATTTGTCCACCGCCCCCAGAGACGTTCGCCGTCTCTGCTCCTGAAACTTCCATAATTTTTCCATTTGGGTCAAAACTGCAGCTCATTGTGAAGCAGGCAAACGGAGAGTATCCACATCTGTCCTCCAGGATCCGCCAAAGTGTCTCATCAGCTGATCATCCTGACCATCAGCTGACCTTTGTTTTACTGTGAAGGTTCATCTCCACTCAAACAGGAAAACACCTGCCGGGCCTGAAGGCGGGAAACGCTCTGCAGGAGGAAGGAGAGTCTGTAATCAGGAAGCCTGACGTGAAGACGTGGCTTTGAGGGGGGTGTCCAGAACTGCAGGTGATTTTCAAAGCACGAGTGCAGGGATGAACCTCTGTCACCTCCAGCTGTGCAGCTAAGGAAGTCAGACTGTGACGGAGAGTCTTTCCTCTTCTGAAACCATCAGTGAATAAGAGCCAACGAAGACCTGCCGAGGTCGGAGAGTTTAGACCTGCAGCAAACATCCGTCTCTTTGGGTTTGAACGTCCCATCACAGAGAAACTAACAGGAAACCAAGATGTGAACAAACAGAACAAAAATGGGAAAAAAGCAGAATCTAGACTGCATCCATGGAAGGAGACACAGACCAAAGGAAGAGAACTGTGAGAAATGTGGGAATAGTGACGGGAACAGGAGGCGGCAGCAGGTTTGACCCCCATGAACAATGCTGAACTTTAATCAGACCAGAGGCTTTCAAACAAAACCTTCACCGTGAAACGCTCTATCTCCAAACATCCTCTGGTTTAGGATGGAAGCTCTGACTCTGGATTCCTGTGGAAAAGTTCAGAGTATTTCCCCACGTTTGTCCAAGCGTTGATAAAGGAGCTGTTTGAGGTCAGTGTGTTAGTTTTGGGGCTTGATCTCACTCAGAGGAACGCGGATGACCAAACAAGCATGTCAGTTGTCCCGAGGAAGTTTCCAGAATTCCAGAATTCTTCAAACATTTAAGATGATTCTGAATTCTCCTCCTGGAGATGCTGGACTTGGACAAACGGCGCCTCCCAAACCTTCCACCTATTCAGTGAGTACTTCCTCACAGTCGTGGTTTTTGTTCTCTTCGAGGTTCAGACTCTGTTTGTAGTTCCTGTAGAAACGTCCAAACAGCTGATTCAAGCTTCCACTTCCTGCCTGGCTCCCGTCACCAGATGCTGGCTCCGCCCCCTTCTGCTCTAGTTATCACTTCCTGGTTGGAGCTACCGCAGACAACACCTGCCCCCCTCCCAAAAAAAGCTGTTTTTTGGCTCATTGAGATCAGTCACATGACTCCTATCCAGATGTGCTTTCATAATTAGCAGGCAGATGGCGAGCGGATGCTGGGGGGGTCCTTACTGGTGTTGATGGGGGAGAGGGGGCATTTCTTGTTCTTCTTTCTCAGTCAGGCTGAACACAATGCACGCTGAACTGACATCCAGCTGAACTGACCACATCTGGAATAATCTTCATAACACGATGTCTCCAAAGAAATTATGATGTTCTTGAGTAAAACTAAAAAGTACAAGTCCAACATTTACTGAACATGTTTGTACCTTCATTTGCTGAAAAACAGCAGTTGGAGTCAAAGTGTGATTTTCCTGAAATCTCCTGACGTTTTGTGGTTTTCCACAGTGAGCATAAGCCTAAATGGAGGAGGTGAGTGTTGGTTCTTCTTTAGAAATCTTTAAATGATGGAACCAAACAAAGGCTTTGAAAAAGCAACCAAGAATCCTGTCTGCATCTGATAGTTCATCACTTCCATCTGTGGAGAAGCCCTTTGGCCGTTAAAAAACTTTATAATGAGAGAAACACTGTTGTGTTGATGAAGAAGATGTGGACACATTTATAAAAATCTACAATAAACGTTAAAATTAGTGCTGTCAGTTGATTAAAAAAAGTCATCAGATTATTTACACTTTTGGGTTGTGATTAATCACAGTGTTTTACGAGGTAAACTTTATACGACAATAAACAGCTTTTGAACCAAAAAAAGGCTAGAGAGAACATGTTTCCTTCATTTCTATTGTCTGAAATGTTTTAATTTATAAAGTGTTAACTCAGAATTGTAATGTGTGTGCACGAAACACATCAACAGTAAGATCAGCAGAACTGCAAAGACTTTAAAGTCTGCAGTTTTGCTCCAAGAAAACAAAGATGCTGGGTACTGACGCACATTTAAAAAAGAAGTTCTGGTCACAAAGCCCAAATGTTCTATATCACTGCTCAGATTTCTTTAAAACAAACATTTTCTTCATCTTCTGGACAAAAACAAGCGGTAAGAGGTGAACTTTCTGAACTGATGCTTTACTGAACCTATCGTGATGATCAGCATAAATATCGCTTTCCTTTGCCGCTGCAGGCGAGATCTGCCAAATCAGTGACGCGTTGACATGTTACCATGACAACGGGCAGCACCACCAGCCAAACGGTCCACTTTTTGTGAAAAAGTGATCTAAACCAAAAAATACCAAGAAAGAAGAACTAAAAATCGATTGAATATTTATTTCTTCTGTAAGTGACTGTCACGAGCAGCATAGTGCTTGATGAAGTGTGCATTTTTGGAAATGTACACACCGCGGAAACCTGAACTGCTTGACACAAAGTCACTTCTGACGTGTGATTATAATAACACATTCATTTTTTTAAATTAATCACTTGCATTAATGTTGACAGCTCTAGTAAAAACTACAATCTTTTTGCTTCATTAACCTCTGATGCCGTTGGTGAAGTCGTCTGTTCCTCCAGGAGCTCCAAACTGAAAGTCTGGCGTGAAGGTTCAGTCTGTGATCACAGAGAAGCCGTCCAGCAGGCCATCCACAGCTCCAAGGCTGCAGCCTCCTCTCGTCTTGAGGGTTCACGGCAGGTCATCCGTGGCAGGACCCACAAACGAACAAGCAGGAACAGCATCAGGAGGCGGAGCAGCTGGACGTCGTGCTGGAAAGAGGAATCTGTGTAAAGTCTGGGATGTGTTTTAAACAGAAGTCCACTGCAGACGTTCCTTTTTATTTTCACTTTCTGAAACTTTTATTCTTTTGAAATTTTAGAGCTGAATGAAAGCAAAGCCGGAGATTCTCCAAAATCTTTTTGCTCTTTGACAGCTCGCCGCTTTGGTGTTCTACACCTGGGGAGATGATTCCAACCTTCAGCGCTTTAATCTTTAAATCCATGTTTGACACAAAATACCATAAAATGAGCTGAATTTTTCTGTTCTGTAAGTACAATGAGTTTTAAACAGCCAGACCCTCTGTGGGCTCATTAAACTGCTCTTTTTCACCTTCTATCATTCTGCTTTTACTTTGAAGGTCGACATCACACCTCATTTCTTATTTTAATGACTTTAATTTTGTCATTTGGTGAGTCACAGTTTAGCTCAGAGTAATTTAAGGTTCCCGGTTTGTCCATGTGTCCACATTCATCTGTGAGGATGAAATCCTTTTTCCAGGTGTGCAGTTTGAATCATTTCACCTGTGAGCTGCATCAAACATTCACAGAGTGTTTTATTATTTATCATTAGGACTTCTGGTTCCGAGTCGACTAACAGTGGGAGCATCAGTTAGCAGCAACTTCAAACGTACTTTATTGTGAATTTATTGTGAAAAGCGACCCCTGACCATGGTTCTGAAGAAAAACCCAGTGATGAGGAAGTAGAGGATGTCATAAAGAAAACACTTGATATGACAAAGTCATGATGATAATCAATAAGAACTGGAAAATATTTATGAATTTACCAAAATATCTGCACTTGGACCGGTAGAGAATAAATTACTCTGATCAGAAGTTCAGAAGCAGATTCTTAATATATTAGTGCTGAGATCATTTAAGTTTACTTCCACTACTGTTCAGGGAAGTTACCAAACTCTATTTGACAATCATCATATTTAAAGGATTTATTGTGTCATGTAATGTGTCCACACACATCTATTTATGATTAAATACTCAAACTGTCATCTCATACGTGTGTATGTGACTGTGTCTTATTTTATTCTTCAATCTTTTTACTATTATGTCCTAAATAGATGTATCCATTTATCCGTCTCCCTCCGGGTCGCGGGGTCAGCAGTCTAAGCAAAGATGTCCAGACTTTTTAAATAGATTTCATACTTTGCAATTTGAAACGTTTTTTTAATTGTTTTAGTCACTTGAACTATATGGATCAGACATAAACCAATTCCAAAAAGTCAACACCCAGCCTCACATGAGGTGTGGGGGGGGGTCAGACAGTGTGACCTTCAGAACAAACATTTTCAACAGCTCCTGGTTTCCATATGTAAAGGTGTGGAGTCAGACTTCATTAAAATTCACAGCTGCAGTCTGACCTGCATGAAGACTGCGCACGTGGGCATAAGACGTTTGCTAACACGGATCAAGATGAGCATCTCCGGCAAACGCAGAAAAATGCCACCAGCTGTTTACAAATGCTCCTGTTTCCCCTTTGACCCCCAGACAAACGCTCATCCCATGACAACATGCTGAGGATTACAGGAGGACGCTGCACGGGAATCAGACACGTGACGCAGAAGACACCAACTGGACCCATCATGGTTAACTTTCATAGAGTTTATTGTTCGTGCCAACTTAACTACGCATACAAGACATTTCAAAATTAAACAAGCGATGAATGAAATCAAACAGAAGAGAATGACCATATTTATCCGACATCTATCAGCTGAAATGTGTCGTCTCATCGTTCAGAGAGAATCGATGATCTGTTTCTCTGTCTGCATCAAAAGACAAGAAAAGACGGAATTAATGGAACCATCCATCTGTTTAGTCACTGATGAATTCCAAACTCTGCTGCTTAACTAAAGACCCAGATGAGCTGAAGGAAGTGAAGAAACACCAAGAGGTTTATCTTCTGGACTTCTTCAATCCTCTCACAATGGAGCTGTCAGGGCTGTTTGCTGCACCCATCATCTAATCTTTGGATCTGAGGAACTCCAGAACAGAACCAGAGTCTCTGACCCACCATCCACACATGGAGAGGACTGAAGAGAGGAGAACCTTCACAGGAACCAGCAACCAAAAAGACTCCAAAACCATGAGCCAGGAGGTCCAGAAACCAGCAGAAGATGGAAAGACCTGCAGGCCTCACTGGACTGCGTTCAGGTCACAGTTCAGGATCCAACAGTCAGAAAGAGACTTTTGGATCCAAGAAAAACTATGATGAAGAACAAGAACTCAGAGGAACATCTGGATGATCCACAGAACTTCTGGACTACTTCTTTCTTTTCTTTATACAGCTCAATATCCCAACCATAGCCGTCTTCACTGGTATTTATAGGGAACATAACGTCAATCAGGGATGTCCACATGAAGGACATCGTGTTGCTCCACAACAGTCCCTGATTCAGCTGCAGGAGAACATCACTGATGTGCAGATCAGAAAGTAGAGCTTCTTCATCTGCACATGTCCTCCATCTGATCTGGTCAGTGAAAACACATTTCAACCAGCAACCAGTTCTGCTAAGAAGTTCCTGAGTTTCTCCTCATTTAAAGGTGAAACTAAAGCAGTTTCTCACACTGAAGCTTCTGAAAGCCACAGGAGCAGGAAAAGCTCCAAACTACAGCTTGGAAGTCTGGAAGAAAACAGGACAAAAACCTGCTGAAAAGTGAAGCCAAATACCAGGCTGCAGCTGCAGGATCTGAAGAACCAGGCAGACGCTGAAGAAGCTGCAGCAGTGAGGATGTGATGGTGTTCCTCTGATCAGTGAGGCCTGCAGAGCTCAGAGCGCCGGTGGTTCAAGGGCGGCATACAACCTTTGTTCAGGAGTGTCCCTGACACGAGCCTGAACGTCCTGTGATGCATGGAGTCTATGTCTGCATTAAAGCATGTTCTGAAGGACTTAATGCACGCTCCATCTGCATTAATCTCTGCAGAACATGAAAATGAACAAGCTCACTCTTCCAAGTCCAGGTGAGTTTTGGATCCCATCAGGGGAGACTGTGTTCTGTTGGTTAAAGGAAAGAACAAAATCTCAGAGTTTGCTCTTAATTTAAAAGGTTGAAAGCAGAAAATAAAGATTTATGAAGCAATTAGAGCGAGGCTGAAGGACAATGAGAGGAGCTGGAATGAAACACCACAGAGTCAGAACCTTTTCCACAACTGCATCGCTCTTTCAACACAGGCCTTCAAAGTGGGGGCTGTGCATCCCCGGCCATCCTAAACTGATGAACGGTTGCTATAGTAACCAGTGAAGACGAGCAAGCAGCTCAATGCCATCAGATCTGTACCTGCAGAGAAGGTCCAGAGCATCTTCATGAGAGCAGAATAATGATGAGGTGAACAGTCAGAGCTCCTCTCAGAAGCAGTTTTGTTGAACTTTTTCACTCAAACGTTTTTCAGCTTCATGTTTGAACTTTAGTTCAGTGTTTGGAGAAACAAAAACCATCGGAGGAAGCTGAACTGTCCACCTCACATTCCACAGCAGAGCCACATTTCTCCATGAGAACATGTAATGTAAAAATTTGTTGTCGAGTTCAGACTCAGATGGAGGATCCAGGAAGTGAATCTAAACATTTGTTTGACAGGATTCTTCTCCTGACGCTCCATCAGATCAGGATTCTCTTCTTCAGTTGATGGATGAACACAACGATAAACCTCCACAAACTTCATCTGATTTAAAAAATGGTTTTCTGCATCAAAACCACAGACGAGACGGATGCTGCAAAGGTAAAACACACCGTTTTTCTCCCTCCTTCACACAACACAAATTTGCCTTTTTTCCTGTTTGAAGTTTGCTGGATGTTCTGGAAGAAATCCTCAAACTTCTGCTGCAGAAGAAACAGCAGGATGTGCTTCAGTGTGCAGCGTCCCAAATCTGGAAGTTCTCCAGAGGCTTGACCTTTGAACCTTCAGCCTTCCAGAGCAGCAAAGATGCAAGAACAACCTGAAAGAACCTCAAAGTGACGCCAGAAGGTCAAAACCAGAGGATGAAAGGAAGCTGCGCCCGTTTCCCAAACTTCATCAGGAGCAGTGACCCACTCTGAGACCACAGCGACTCCCCTCAGGGGGGTGGGGGTCATGCAGGTAAATGATGAGAGCTCAACGGTCACAGGTGCCAGCGTCTGGCAGAAACTAAACTAAAAATCCACCCACAAAATAAAAATGATTGTTCAAATGAATTTAGAAAGTTCATTCATAATAAGATGCACCTTTAGGTTTACACTTTGATAACAGACTAAAACAAAAAAGAAATGAATCCAGCTTTTAATCCAGCTGTCCTTTGACCCCCCAGAGGAGGATCAGAGGGTTACCGGGGAGGAGGGCGGAGCTTCCTGGAGGTCTCACAACAGCGAGAGCCCCACTTTCATGTGGATGGTGCTGGAGCGTGGCCTTTGGAAACCTTTTTCTTAGGCGGGGTGCGGCGGTGAGAGGCCGTAGTGAACACTTAACACGTAAGGGGAAGCAGGTGAGACGTTCACCTGTCTGTCTTACAGATTTTCATGTTTTTGATGCCACCAAATCCTGCAGACTGAACAAGGATCCTGTTAGTGCTGTTCACGTGATACGTGCACGCTCCTTGCATTCAGTCTGACTGGTAGAAATCAGGACAATCAGAGAGTGGTTTGTTTTGGACATCCTACGGGCACTTATGTATCACGTGCACACCCCGTGCATGGTGAGTAAGGAGTCAGTACTCACACCTTACTGATGACTAGAGTGTGGTGTAAGGACGCTGTACCACAGCATCATCTGTACAGCTTCCATTATCCTTATGAAAACCTCTCAATACACATACCACACAACAATGGTACGTTCCATTTTCATGACGTCCCTTGAGGTGGCGCTACGAGCCTCAAGGGAACTGTGAGACCGGCCTGTGCTCCCCTTAAGATGCAGCCGTTCCTGCATCTGACCGTACACCTGCAGCACCTGTACAGGTACATATACAAAGGCTGTAACTAACAGGAGCCTTCTTCTAGGAGTGAAGACACAGCTCATACTGCTTTATATATTAGTGGTGTTGATGGCTTCATCCCTTTTCAACTACAGAAGCCTCAAAGGGATAAACCAAATGCAGTATTTGCCAGCAAACTGTTTTTCTCATTTATTGCAGTCTAACATGACCAGCACTAAGCTGCTTGAAGCTCACCTGAAGCTGATACTTTTGCAACAGAAAAAAAACACAAAAGCTCAGACATTCCCAGTTTTATCAGACAATTGAGAACCTTCATGGGCACAAAGTCAGAAACCGAAGTTTGGTGATTTCAGTGTCATGTTTTCATTCTTCACTCCATGTAGATGACCGTACTTGGCATGTAACAGTCCAGCACCGGCAGAATCCTCCAGAAGAACGGATTCTTCAGAAAACATTAGCAGTTTGAAAAAGGACTGCACCGCTTTCATGTTTCTTCTCAGGTTTAGCATTCCAAGCACGGCTCCTCGGTTTGAGGACAAACAGAAACAAGGAGAAAGGAAGGAGTTTCTATTCCATCCTGAAGGTTGTTCCTCGGCTTTATGACAGGAAGCTTTTCCTTCACGAGATGATCGGCCAGCAGAGTGTTAGAGACCCTCCATCAAAATTTACTGTAGTGTCTGATTATATGAGCTCTTTTATTGAAGCATTAGTAAAAGGATGAATGCGTCCACGGAGTCAGAGACACGACGGAGTCACCCTGAGGAGCCATGTTCCTTAAAGTTTCAAAACAGACTTCTGTCCTGAGGAACGTTGTGGGTCTTTAGCACAGACACGGGACTTTTGAATCAATTAATTAAAGCAGACATTTACACATTTCACCACACAAATGTTGAGACAACCAACCTGCAGCCGGGAGTCCCGCTGTGATCCTCAGGTTTGGTAATCAACATTTCCTTCCAGTATTTGTGTTCAGTTTCTGTCACACCACAGATATATTCTTAATTAAAATGAATAAAAACAGCCCTGCAGTGGACTTTGCCCAACTGTAGCTGGAATAGGCTCCAGCAACCCCAAATAAAGTTGAGCAGGTTTAGAAAATGGAGGGAAACAGACAAAGAGGAGAAATCTGAGAAAGTCTCCCTGGAAGGTGTGGTTGGTCCAGCAGCTCTGAGACACATGTGAGACCAAAGGTCTGATTAGCCCTGAATATTTCCCCTTCAACTCTTTAATGGAAAGACATTTCAGTCTGTCTGCAATCATTATGGGAAAGGCAACCCTTGGCAAATAGCTACTAGGAATTACAAAAGGAGGCATTTTCCATTATCTGTTTCACAACTTCTCCAAACTATCATCTGACCTCTTGATGATCTCCATGGAGGAAGGATCTTTCTTCATATTTCTTCTGCCAAAAATTTAACCTCTAACTCTAATGAAAATGTAAGCAGTGAGGAAGTCTCTGCTTGTCTGCTGCAGTTTGAGTCCCTGGAGAGATAAAGATGGTGGATCACACCACACAGCTTGGGCCAAGTCCGTCTGCCACGTCCAAATGGACATTTTGGTTGAACATGATCCCAGATGATACGACATAATCAAATAAACCCCCAACTCTGCTGACAAACGGAGGCCCAGAATGCCCACAACACCCTGTGTGCCGGCGGTAATGACGCCAGAACCAGCCTGCTATCCTGGAGGATAATGACCCGTGAAGAAACCCTTCTGAGAGCCTCTTGCTAAATCTAGCAGCCCACTTTTGGCCCGCTTCTAAAAACCTGCTCTGACACTGACGGAGTGGGACATCTGGCTAGGGCTGAATCGGACACGGCGGCCCATTGATAAAGAGTCACTCGCCGTTTTGACATCTGGTGATCTGCGAGCAGGAATCCAAGTGGCCGAGGGGGCGAGGAACGTTTCCAGGTCAGAGCAGCAACAGCTGAGCTGAAAGTGGGGGTCCTGCAGGATGTTTGATTTCTGCGCCACACAGTCAGCTGGACGCGCCACCAGCATGACACGTTCCCGCAAATGATTTCAATCCATCAAAACAAACGGAAAATATTTAAAGCACCAGAAAAATTTGTGTTCTGCTCTCCAGGAACACGGTGGCAGAAAGAGCTTTGATTAATATTCATTCTGACAAAGAGTGTTGAGGAGAATTCAAAGACAGGATGCCACAGGGGTGGAAGACACCATCTGAACCTGCTTTGCATTCACCTCAAATGAAGTTAACTGGAATTAGGAGTGAGCAGAACATTGATGTTAGATATACAGTCTGCACAGAAGGTCCATAATTACACGGAGAAATGGATGAAAACACCTGAAAAGCCTCCATTTCACAGCACTGCGGATGAATGGAAATCGATGTGGAGCTTCTGTGTAGAAAAATAATCAAAGGTTTCAGTGGCTTGATGAGAATGGACCCGGAGGTACGTCTCTCAGCAACACTTAATACTGACCTTCAACTGAAATGTTTGAATTCCAAATGGACATAGAGGTCCTTCTCACGCCCCCTTCAGACGTTTCAGGGATTCGCTGCTTCAATGGCCTTAAATAAGAACAAAACGGCTGCTGGTGATTATCTTCTGGTTCTATATCTAATGTTTGAATAGTTCTTGATCCTTAAATTCCCACCTTCATTGGAGTGAGTACAGATCAACATCACATTTTTATGATACAATAAATTCTGCCTTGAAAATGAAAGTGTGTTCTGCAGGTCTGAAAACTTCCTCCTGCAGGTTTGCATGAAAACATAGTTTCAGCAGACACAGATTAATAATGTGGGATTAGGGTTCGTTGATCTGATTCTCTGAGGTGAGAGCGCCTTCCTGCTGCACATTAAAGGAGCAGAATTCTGGTTTCAGAGTCCTGGCTCGGCTCCAGCAGGACAGCAGCAGCACCGTCACACCTCTATCTGGAGGAAGACTCTGGCGAGACATCAGCACATGAAAGCGCCATCAGGCGTACATGAAAACAGACAGCAGGGGGGTCGACGGGAGGCAGGCTGTTCACACAGCAGCAGACCTGAGCAGAGGTGGGAATGATGGAAGCGTCTCCGCTTTTTAGCTCCTCCCCTGACACTAAAGACCCAATCAAAACGCTGAATGTTTCAGGATCAACCTTTGGGTTTTTGCAACACAGATTGGAACAAACGGATCCCTCCAGCATAGAAATGGACTTTGAAGCACTTCTCACATTTAAGCTCCTGGAGAGCAAGCGTGGCTTGAGCCTCAGAGATGGAGTCAAGGGCAGCTGACAGTCATTTCTCTGCTGGATTGTTGCTTTAACTTCTGATCCATGATGGAGATGCAGCAGAACCTCAGGAGCTTTCAGATGGAGGCCAGATCAGGCTTAGTGTTTGGATTTACAGAGGCTTCTCTCTGTCTGAACACAAAGCAGCAGCTCACACAGCCTATGTGAGACAGCTCTTTAGCACATTCAGGTCAAAAGGTCACCCGATGTTGTGTGAGAGGGCGGCTCTCCAGCTCCTGCACGATGACTTCATCTCCAACTTTGAGGAAACTTTTTGAAGTGAGATTTTAGAGCCAACCGTTGAGTTTGATTTCAGTGAAACGGCTGGAGGTTGTCCTGTGGTTCTCTGAGCAGAAACAGAAAGATGAACCTTTCTGTGCGCTAATCAGACATGCTCCGGGGGTTATACTTTTGTACAGCATTTCAATCAAATCATGGGAGGAGCGAAGGCTGCGTTCACCTCGAACGCGCTTGGTGTGACGGCTGGTTTGAATGTGCAGTCACAGATGCGGTGAGAGGTTCTGCAGCTCGACCTGCGAGTTCTGTGGCAACAATCCAAACGTCCAACGTTATGAAACAGAGAAAGTGCAGCTCTGGGAGGTGTTGGGGGGCTTCCCAGAGATCATTACAGATCTCACCGCTCGATCTGCTGTACCCCCACATCCAAGAAACCATCAGAACGAGCTAAAATAATGAGGGTTCCTATCTGAAACTGAAAAAGCTGAACAATCAAAGGAGTTGAAGATGGTTCACTGAAATTTACTGGAAAAAAGGCTAAACTGGTAAAAGAAAGTCCAGAACTGCTGGAAAAACAGAATCATGAAGAAAGGTTCTACTGAGAGCACAAGAACTGTTCAGTCTGGAGAAAGGCTGAGTCAGCAGAAAAAACGCCACACTCTGCTTTACAAAAGGAATACTGATGATCAAAAAACAGTTTTAGTTTTTGGCAAAGAATTATTGCAATAAAATAAAGTATGAGGATGCTTTCAGACTGGAAGAGTCTGCTGGTCCTGAACCAGTCCTGAACCTTACAGCTTGGTCTGTATTCAGACTGCTGTCAAGCAGACATTTCTGTTTCAGACAAAACCATGTGACCAAAAATCTCTTCAGTCATTGGCCAGGAATGACAAGGGCGGGGCAAAGCAATGAAAGAAAGAAAAATGGAAGTCCTGCGCTTTGCAGCTCTTTTATGGGACAGTTTAGTGATTCAAACTTTAGATTTCTCTGATCAGTTTTGAACGTCTGTATCAATGTCAGGAACAGCACATTATACTTTGGTACGGTGGAGGCATGCTGTAAGGTGGTTACTGAGGAGACGACGGTGAAGAAGGTACGCCGATAAGTGTTTATGACAGACAGATTGTTGGGAAGTAATGTGTATCGCGTTAAACATTGTTTTAATGAGCCTGCACTCATCCCACCACATATCAATGAGTTGCTGTGTCTCATTGTTGTTCCTGCTCTGTTTACATCCCATAATACCCGGCTACGGTGGTCGTTTTGGTTCAGTTACTCCGAGCACAGAGCTGTTTCAGACTGAGGAATCAGCTCAATCAGATTGGAATCGAACCAAGACCGCCTCCAGAGAGCGGTCAGAGAGGATTCCTGGTACCGGACCAGAGTCCGTTTGGGTACATTCAGACTGAACATTTGTTCTGGATTATCGGGAGAAACCAACTCTGGTCCAGTCTGAATCCAGCCCAGGAATCTGTAAACTGTATGAAGCTTTGTGATTCAAAAACCCTTCAGATGATCTCAATGGAACGTCCCAGCAGGAACGTCTTCAAACTTCTCCGTTTATTCCTCACTTTGTGAAAAGATGCAGAGAAATGAGAAGAAAATCTGCAGAAAGAGAATTTTATATGATATTGTATTAAAGAAAGAAATAAAGGCCTGCAGAGGGATAGATGATGGAACCAACACTCCACTGGTTCTGGTCTCACTCCACGACAGTTCAGACAGTCATCTTCTGACCCGTTATGGCTTTCACATTTATTTCCCGCCACTGGCTAATTACGCACAGCGGCCCTGATCTAAAGACTCCAGATGGACTGCTGGGAAAGATGGATGGAGCGACACGACAGCTGAGCGCTCAGACCAGGAGTTTCTGTCACCACAGAGGAGAGCCTTCGGTCCATCAGGGAGGCTGGGAGGAGATGTCAGCTCCTGCTAATGTGGACAGCATGTCGGCTCTGCGGGGGGGTTGTGCTGCTCGCCAAGTGAGAGGCTGACCTCGTCTAAAAGGGATCTTGTAGGGTCATTAGTTGGAATAATTGATTATTTATAGTCCGATCAAAGATGCCCTTGATAGTCAGCAGCGGGGTGGACGAGTGTTCAGCTGGCTGGTGGCAGTATATAAATCAAACAGCCTTTTTTCTCTGCCTAATCATGAAAGGAGCGCTGAGCTGAATCCAGATGCAGGAGATGATGTTAATCATGCAAACAGACGGGGTCTAAGAGGAAAAGGGTCCCACGGTCCAGGGAAATACCAGTCTGGTACTGGGGTACCAAAGAGTTACAGTTTTCCCAAACTGGTAAACCGGCTGATCAATGGCTTTAACTCTCTGGTCTAAACCTAAAATACAGTTTGCTAACCCGAGTCTGCTCTTTTCAGAACACACGACGCATTCTCACTTTTAAAAGTCAGTTGGCATTCACAACACACAGGATGCAAAGAGCCAACACAAAGTGGCAAAACTCAAACAAAACTGTGTCGCCATCACAACTGCTCAAAACTCTGGTGGTAAATCAATAAAGATAAGGCACAGTTCAGGAAAAACTGAGCGGCTTTTAAACATGGATACCAGAGCAAGGCAAGTCAGACCAAGACGCTAACCTGCACCAAGACCCAGACCTGCACCAAGACCTGAACCTGCACCAAGACCTGAACCTGCAGCAAGACCCAGAACTGCACCAAGACCCAGACCTGCATCAAGACCCAGACCAAGACCCAGACCTGCACCAAGACCAAGACCCAGACCTGCACCAAGACCCAGACCTGCACCAAGACCTGAACCTGCACCAAGACCCAGACCTGCATCAAGACCCAGACCTGCACCAAGACCCAGACCAAGACCCAGACCTGCACCAAGACCCAGACCTGCACCAAGACCTGAACCTGCACCAAGACCTGAACCTGCACAAAGACCCAGACCTGCACCAAGACCCAGACCTACACCAAGACCTAAACCTGCACCAAGACCCAGACCTACACCAAGACCCGAACCTGCACCAAGACCCAGACCTGCACCAAGACCCAGACCTGCACCAAGACCTGAACCTGCACCAAGACCCAGACCTGCATCAAGACCCAGACCTGCACCAAGACCCAGACCTGCACCAAGACCCAGACCAAGACCCAGACCTGCACCAAGACCCAAACCTGCACCAAGACCCAAACCTGCACCAAGACCCAGACCTACACCAAGACCCAGACCTACACCAAGACCCAGACCTGCACCAAGACCCAGACCTACACCAAGACCTGAACCTGCACCAAGACCTGAACCTGCACAAAGACCC
>BSAI01000232.1:0-15159 GCA_036245035.1 Adrianichthys oophorus | reverse complement strand
GCAAGTGACATTCATACCATAGAGTTCCATTCTGATCTCATCTGATCACATGACCTCCCAATTCTCCTCTGTATCATCCAGATCAGGGATGGACTGGGGTGTCTGCACGACTTCCAGATATACAAGAGCCTACCCATGACTGATCAAGCAGTTCAGGTGTGTCCAGCCAGTTAGATCATGAGGCCCTTGAGGCCTGGAGTTGCCCATCCCTAAACCAGATAGTCTCTGAAGAACTGCAGACAGATGCCGTAACGACATCATGAGTTACTCTTGTAACCTTTGTTACTGTGGTCCCCACTCTCTTCAGGTCATTGACCAGATCCTCTGTGTAGTTCAGGCTGTTTCCTCACAGATCATTTTCCCACCAGGTGAGAGATCTCATAGAGCTCCAGGTTGATTGTCTTGTGTTTCTTTAATTTTATCTTATTTGCTCCAACAGTTGATCTCTTCTCATTAAGATTGTTGTTTATTGTAGATTGTTTCATCCTGGTCTTGTTCAGCTCTACAATGTATTCTTCGTGTCCTTTGACAGCTCTTTGGTCTTGGTCATGGTGGAGAGGTTGCAGTCTGATTGTTTAAGGCGTGGACAGGTGTATTTTATACATATAACCAACCAGTTCAAACAGGTGGCATTAATACAGGTAGGTAACCAGCGGAGAATACAAGAGCTCATTAAGAAGAAGTAACAAGTATGTGAGGGAGAGGATTCTTGTTAGTAGGGGAAGAATCGTCATTTTCTGCTCCATTATGCAAATACATTCTTCTAAAATAATCAAATGTGATTTTTGTTTTTACTTACCTGAATGAGGATTTTTCCAATGGAGATGAAAGGGGTGCTGAACTCTGTGGTTAAGAAACAGCCCACAAAGAAATCTCCCAACCCTCTTCTGAAGAACTGCAGAAAACCACAAGTTCATCAATAATCTTTGTTTTGTTTCCAAACATCAACTTTGTGTTCTGTGACTTATGCAGAGGAAAATAACAAGAAAGGAAGCTGAAAGATCTTCAACTCAACAAATAGCTCAGAAACACCTGCTGAGCCTCCTCAGGTGAGAACAATCACAGAAGCTCATTCTAAAACAAGAGGAACATCTGCATCTTCTCACCAAAGTGATGGGCATAAAAACGAGAAGAAGGGTCAGGTGATGGAGGACCAGGAGCCAGTCTCTACTGAGGAACGTCCTGGCTGTCTGGAGTGAGTGACCCCTGGGAGAACCGGACCCACCTCTCACCCTCTCAGTGTAGAAATGACACAGGTACATGGCGTAGATGTCAAAGGCCATGTACGGAGCGCCAAACAGGACAAAGTTGTTGACCAACCAGTGGCTGAATGATGACAGCAGCAGAGATTTAGGGAGGTATCTCTAATCCCATCCTGATCATAATCTGCGTTCTGTTCATGCACAATGAGCTTACTTGTCAATCATGACATCTTTGCACGATAACGCCACGGTGAGACCGGCTGAAGAGGACAGAGAGGCGTGGAGAGCAGACATCAGCCTGTAGGATCAGGAGTAAACCTTCGTTACCACCACTGATACTGGAGCACACTCACAGTTGCATTAGGAACAGTAATTTAAACTAGCAAACCCCCTGACCATTTTATTTTGAAAAGTTACAGAAACTCTCTGGCTATTAAGCACCTTCCTGTGAAAATGGTTTACAATATGTATAATTAGTTAGCAACAATGAACTGTTTTGTGTTGGTTTATAACACGTAATGGTCACGTGTGTGACGCTGACCGCTCACTGACACAGGCCACGTCGGCGTCAGTCCAGTGCGTGAACGTCTGTCTAAATCTCCTCCTGAGACCAAAGTAAACACCCGGGAAGAAAACAGCTCCGCAGACCAGTGCGGCCATCACGTTCCCGGCGCTGCCCGTTCCCTCCGCGTCCTCTGCGAGAAGCGAGCGCAGCCTTCTCCTCACCGGAACAAACGGGCGGTCCCGGCTTTTTATAGGCCAGAGAGAAAACGCCAGTAACCAACCGAAGTCGTTTAACGAGGTCACGTGTTTGAAATTTCAATATTTGGTTGTTCCGCATCGTGACCTGTGGAAAACCAGCCATTTTGGAATCCTTAAACAATAATAATAAACAAAAATGTACAAAGTAAACGAGCGCGAACAATAAATAAGCACATAAATAAAAACATAAAATTGTAATGTGATTCAGAAATGATTTAGAAGAATTGAATGTTTAAAATAGAAGGCCTGCAGTAGACTTTGGAAATTTGTTTCACAGTTATTTCAGGCACTTCTCTAAAGTTATTTTAAAATTAATCAGATTTTATTTAAATATTATATTTTATCCTATTTTTTATTGTCTTTTTCTCGTTGCGTATATCTACTTTTTAAATAACCTGTAATGGTAAGACAAAAGTCTTTGAATGTTAAAGGATAAAAACACTTTAGTAAAGCTGAAATGAAACTTCTGTTTAAAATTAAAAAAAAAAAAAAACTGTTTACTTACCTGGGCTATATTCTTGCAAAATGTTTTTTTGCAACAAAAGTGCCAACACAACACAGGATTTGCTCTTTTGCATATTGTGATTAAAAAAAGAAAGGCTGAACATGTGATACACCTGTATGAGCTCCTGAACTGTGTTCTCTGGAACCGCTCTTTCAGAGTTTCCATTTATAACTCTTGTTCAGTCTTTTAAATTGATGGGGGTTAAATGTTCTTGCTTAAGCAACCAGACTATGATGCTTCAGGGCTTCAAGTTCTACTAAAGCTGTAACAGCTGCTCCAACAGCCACATTTAGCAATGATACGAATCTAAGAGCAGTGTGTGATAATTGGAACCAAAGCAAAAGCATTTCCCCCTTTTAAAGTAGACAGAGTTCACATAAATTCATTTATATCAGTAGTGTCATGTTCGGTGTTCTCTTCTTCCCTCTTCACATGTTCACTACTGTCATTGTTTTTCATTGAGCTGAAAATGTTCATCACTTTGGTGGATAAAAAACCCCCAAAGTGGAACACTTTCACAATAGATGGATAGAACTTGAATTGATCCCACAACAGGGAAATTGGTTTGTTATGGCTCAAAGAACAAAAGATAATGATTAAAAACAACAAAAAGAGCAGATAATAAATAGCACTAAAAACAATAAATAACACAATACCCCCCTAAATATTACATTTTTTTATTAACTGTATGACACCCAATTTTTAAGCAGTTTTCACAATAATCTGCCAGATGTATTCCAACCCAGGCTAAAATACTAAAATTATTTATTTATATCTATTTATAAATAACAGAAGCAACACTTGGAGACTGGGGTACATCCAACCTGATGGGAAGCAGATTCAGTTTAGAAGCAGATTTAGTTCAAAATTTCTTCCAAGTTGATTATTTACACTAAGCTAAATTTAGATTCCAGATCAGACAGGGACAAAACTGACTCCAACTGTCATTCGTGGATCTGCTACAGCTGTTGACCAACAGTCCTCATAACTGAAGTCCTGCAGTCAGGGAAGCTGACGGGGTTAAACGAGATCTTCATGGAGTCGATGTTTTATCAACATAAAGAATTCTTTAAACATAGACAACTGAAAGCAGTGTGGAAAATATGTGCTGTAATGCAAATTTTCCTTTCACACCAGAGTCGAAATACCAGCTCAGCTGCTAACAGGATGGAAGGAAGGTTTGCAGGTTCATAGCATCTTCACCATTTCCATGAGTGAATTTACTTGAGATCTGTCTCCTGTTTTAGTATCAAATACAAGATAACGGTGACCACATCTGTCCAAAACCCACTGGAGAGGCTCTCCTTTCTCCTCGACGTATCTGTCAATTGTCCTCCCTCTCAGAATGTCTCCATAGGTGAACAGCACCACAGTTCTGTTCCACACATCGTCCCCCAACAAGCAGAGATACTTTTCCACAGTGGCCCTGTTCTTCTCTTTAAATGAGTCTAAGGGAATGGTCAGCACAAATACTGTCTTACTTCTTCTAGGACATAAAGAGGGACTCTGAACGAGCTCCTCTCGGACAGTTTCAGGATTAGCAAGACCAAACAGACTCCATCCAGGGGTGTCCACCACCGTCACAGACCACCGTGACAGTTGAGCATGGCCTGAGGAGCAAATGGCGGTCTTAACACCACTCCGAAACTTTCGTTCGTCCAGGATCATGTTGCCTACTGAGCTCTTTCCCGACCTTCTCCTTCCCAGCAGGATGAGGCTGATGGCAGGCCTCAAAGGAACTAGATCTGCAGCCAATCCTAAAATATAACAAGTCAAACATTTTAGGTTCTGCACAGTCTGCTTTCATGTTCCTTATGTTGTTGATCTTCAAACAGATGAAGCTAGGTCATACCTGTTGGTGTGGAAGACCATCCCCAGGTCATCATTGGTGTTTGTTTGTGATTTCCATCATGCATGTGGTTCATGCTCATTATCTCTATCTCTTGTTGTTTTGTGTGCCACCTTTGTTCCCACCTCCTGCTTACATCCCGTCCTGGATGGGTGTGTTGGACCTCCTTGGGGTACACTGCAGATTTCAACATCTTCTGGATCATCATGAGAAGCTCTGTGACCTGAAGCTGCGACTCACTGGAGCAGCTACTCATGATCTGATACCGGCCACCACATCTCTCCAGCAGCCACTGTAGAGTCCTGCCCTGTCTCCAGATGTATCTTTGGATGGGTTCGCCTACAGTACGGAGAACGGGATCGGGTTAGTAAAGCCTCAGCCAACAGCAGACAACCATTGCATACATCTGTTAAACTCTGACAAATGTGAAACTCCTCTACTGCTCATATATTGTTCTAAGCCTTGACTTATAGCGTTGGATAAAAACATTAAGTCATTTTTCCATGCAGGAAGTACCTGCTTGGAACGCCAAGGGGGAGAGGCCACTTTGTCCAATTCTCATACAGTCAATGACTCAAACTGGCTCAAACCAATCACAGCTTATTGACTTCTGGCTCCAACATGGTAGCAATCGTATCGCAAAAAAAATGTCGACTGAATTTATGTCAATTGGTTGGAGCTTGAAGTAAACCATTTTCTATGGGTGATGTCATACCCACTCAGTCCAGTTCTCTGATACAGTCAATGGTTCATCCCTGAAGAAGCTGAAGAGATATGTATGTCTGAAGACTTTCATTCTACCAGGAAGGGTATGTTATGGATTGTACATATTCTAAAACAGTTGGATTACTTGGACCTCTCAGTCTTTTAAAACAGAGCAAACTGCCAAAGTCGATCACTTCTTTTCAGGTTTTGTTATGAAAAATGAAGCAAAGAATAAGATTTAAATACAAATATTAGCTGGAGTATATTTTTCTAAGGTTATAGAAGTGAGTGAATAAGTTCCTGGTGGTCTTTGACCTCTGTCAGTGTCAGCCACACTGAGAGCAAACAGCAGAGTTACCCATTAACATTGCAGCTAATGGAGCAGTTGCTGGTTTACCAAGCTTGTCTGCGTGGGTGAACAGTATTATGGTCCGGTGCCAGAGGGGAACCTGCAGCAGTCTGAGCTGGAACTCCATGGCCCTCCACTCCACCTGGCTGAAGGGTTGGTGGGCAGGTAGGACCAGCAGGATGGCATGAGGTCCCGGGCGACACAGGTCCAAACTTCTGGAGAGTTCCCAGGAAACCTGGTCTTGAATGGGAGAGTGGGTCGTCCAACCTGGGGTGTCGACCACAGTCACCTGCTGGATCACATGACCACACAGGAGTCGGGAGATGTTCTCTGTCAGTGAAGGAAGCAGAGCGTGAAGGATCTGGTTTTTGCCTGTAGTCCAAAGACAGTTCCAGTGTTCTTGCTGCTTCGAGTCGTGTTCCTGCCAAAGACCTGTCCACCCAGAATGTTGTTTCCTACCGAGCTCTTCCCGTTTCGTTTCTCACCCAGTAACAACAGAACCAGCTGGGTCAGAGATGGTTCTGGACCTAACCAACATCCAAACATGTCCTGTGTTTACACTGAAAAAGCTGTTCCCAGTGAAACATGGCTTTAAAGAACTTACCATAGAAGTTGGCCATGGAGAAGCTGCTAGGAACAGAATGAGATTCAGTTAATGTCAGAGCTTCTGCAGCAGCTCCTCTGTGATACGTAACCTTTGTTTTTAATGTCTTGTGTTCTGTATGAGCGTCTTCATGCATGTTCCAAAGTTCAAAGAGATGTTCCTGAGAAATGACGAAAGTCCATAAAATGAGGAGGGAGGAGGTAAATACTTTTCACCTTTGTTACTTAATAAATGATCTGCATTTGGACTGAAAAAGTATTAATCACTTTAAATAGGTGTTAAAGAACCAGATTATGGCAACTATATAAAAAATAAGTTACGTAAAACATTATGGGTGTGGGATTGTATTCTCCTGACTAAAAATTGTTTTAAATTTACCAAAAACTACAATTCCCAGAGCTCCACCTCTTCACATTTTATATCATTGAAAAGCCAGAAAAGTCCTCTCTAGATCCCAAAAGGAGTTCATTCAATAGAATGCAGAGGTTGGGAGATATTCTGGTTTTGGTATGTCCTCTACAGAGGACACATTTGCATTCCTGGTGGTCAGGAGATTGTAAATGTACCTCCTCCCACTACCTTTCAAGCAAATAATCAAATGCATTTGACAATCATTATAGTTAGTGAATGTATCATGTACTGTATGTATAAGTATAAATAAGTCTATTTATGACTAAGAGTAATTATGTCAAGAATTCAGCATAATTCAAATCAATTAATGTACTAATAGCTAAAATATGTTTAATTAATTAGTGTATTAGTATTTGTATTTTTTTCCTGATTTTATTGCTTAAAAATAAACCAATAAAACTAGACAGCACATCTTCTAACATGAGTAAAGTTTTATTTTTATTTTTTTATCTAAATCTCAAAACAACACGAATTTGAGTCTAAAGCAAAAATTACAAAAATACAACTCCAATTGATTCAGGAGACTATGAGGAAGCAGAGCTGAGAGTTAAAATGTTTACAGTGTTTTTAACAAATGTAGAAAAGCTCAGATTATTTAATATTTTAGTTTTTAAACAAACTTTATTTACGTTCTCGGTTTAATCTTTGTTCAGTGAAATGTAGAGTTGGGTGGTAGAGAGAATTTACAATCTTGGATTAGGATTATGTAAGGTAATAGAAACATTTTCGTGCTTCAAAAACTATAGTTTCAAGTCTGAAATGATCAGACATGTTAGATTCTCTCCATGTTTGAATTTATTTCCAGATTTATGATCATCTGGAGAATTTCCATCTTCAAGGAAGACGCATTATTCCGTGTTGTGAAACTGCACCGAGACAGACAGACACAAGTCCAAAACACTGTGGTGTTGACCTTTATTTATACATTCATAGTTTGTGTGTATATATATTTATATATACTTTTAAAAATAGTAAAAGAGTGACTTGTCACATTTTCATCTCTAAGCATAAATAAGAACTTTTTTTTCTCTCTTGAAACTTAAATATCAGAAAACAGTTATGGGTCATGTTCATCAAACTGTAAAGAGAACACCCTCTATATTGCATCAGGATATAAAAATAGAGAGATATTTCTGTCTGTGAAAACATTCTTTCCATGTTGTTCAATGGCGTGAAACAAGAGAGGAAGAAAAGAGCTCGTAGGATGATCTGTCCATCCGTTCCTTCACAGCATCTTCTATAGCAGCAGCCGAACGCATCACATGACCCCTCACTGCTGACTAAACATATAGAGGAACCATCACAGAAGTTCATGCAGGGGCCTAAAGCGACCCCATCAGTCAGACTTTCACCATCGGAGGGAAAATGGAGAAACGCTTGTGTCGTTGGTTCAACCAAACAAAAACCAGAAGAACAAAGAAAAAGATCAAATCAGGAGTTTATTGTGTGGAGGCAGAGAAGAATGGAGGAGAGACCATGGCGCAGTCAGGATGCTCGTTTGGTTTGCAGTGCATAGAGAAGGACTCGGTTGGCCAGTTAAAGGGGGTTATTGCCCTTTGTCTGCCTCTCACACACACGCACACATGCACGCACACACGCACACACACAGCATGAGCATGACACAGGAGCACAGACAGACACACACAGAAGAGCTGGTTGAGTTCCTGTGGACAGCTGTGGTTTCCAGAAATAAATATCCAAACAAATCCAGCAGCAGCTCCTGTCTCCTTCCGCCTTGGAGCAGCGGCGCTGAGGTTCTCAGCTCCTGAGGAGGCCTCACATCCGCGAGGAGGAGGCCAGCTCGTAGAACAGGACGTACGCGTCACTGCTCCGGACTTGGCTGGAGGACATTGGCGTTACTCTAAAAAAAACACGAGAAAAACCTTCAGTTTTTAAATCAGACATTTCTCTGTCAGATCTTCAAACAAAGAAACGCCATCAAGACCGATAAATATGTGTTTTTTAACTGCTGTTGGAGGACAAAGATAAAGAAAATCAAGGTCAAAAAAGCATTTCTGAGTATCTCTGTATTCAAATCACGGTGAATCAGGAGAAGGGGGGTGAGGTTGCATCTTGCCAACAGGCAGCCCACAACTCAGAGGTGAGTTTCTGATGAACTCCTGCCGCTCTGCTGAATCTATGTCCTAGAAAACGACACCGATTTTTTAACTTTAGCTTAAAACAGCATAATCATTCTAAAAAGACCACTGGGAAAAAACTTTGAAAATAGATTAAAAGATTATCAGAGTGGAACTTGAATCCATGTGGTGTCTTTGTACAGAGATATGTGTGGAACAACGTCTGCTGTTGCAGACATCTGATGCTGCAAAAGACGACAGCAGAAACCCCTGAAGATCCATACCTGTGGTCTGCTAAAATGCTCAGTTCAGGGAAAAGTTTTAGAAAAGTCTTGAACCGAAGCTATACATTAAGTGAGCTCATCATCTAAAAACCATTCTCCGAGTGCACTCAGTCGTCCTTCTTCTGCCTGGTCTTTACTGGGGTATGCAGCCAACCACAGCCGTCTTCTGGGGCAGCATCAGCAGCATTAGATCATTCCATCTGAAACTGCTATTACTGCAGAAGCATCTGTGGACAAGGATGAAGGAATGGAACACAAAGGTCCGAAAAATGAGTAATCTTAATTGTATTATGGATTTTACACCAACGAGTGCTGTTATTTTAATTTTAGTTTCAGTTATGCACCTTTCGTCTGGGATCACGTGAGGCTTTATTGCATCCTCTGTCTTTTGAATGCCTTCCTATTTCTGCTCTATTCTGCACATTTACACCACGATGCATTATTAGAAGTGGAAGACTGCAGCCAATAGATTAACCACTAAATATTTAAGCCTAAAAATCCTTCAAATTACAGCAATTAAACCCTTAGTGAGTTGCTGATCCACAAGATTCAATCTAAAACACAGATTTGTAAGCTACACTCAAACATGTGAGTAAAGTGTAAACATCTGTACAGCTACTGCACAAACACAGAGCACAGTTTACAATACACAGAGCAGTTTATAAACTCAAGAGCTCAGTTTATACGGCAGGACCATGGATTTCCATTTATCTCACAGCTGACAGCAGGCAGAGTCAGCATCAGCATGAGGAGATGTGCAAGTTTGCATGCAGAGGTCACTGACTTGTGAAAGCGTAAAAGAACGGTTAACCCAAAGGACGAGTAAATGTTCTGTTTGTGTGCGGAGGAAACCAGTTTCAGTCTGAAGATCATCAGGTACGAGAACAGCGCTGACGGACAGAAAACGGAGCTCGAAACCTGAAAGTCCTTTGAAATGTTTGCAGAAGTTCTGCTCAACATCCCTTGAAGCAAAGCATGGAACTTCAGTACTGCTGGAGACCTTTACACAGTGAAGCGTTTCAAAATGCAAATGGGTTTGTAAAAAATATTATGTATCATGTGTACAATTAACTGGAACAAATCAGTCTTATTGTCACTGAATGGTAATGTTGAGCAAACAATCTCAATCCCAGTCAAATCAGGCAATATCAAATATCTAGGTGTTTATTTCTCCCCGAAACTATCAGAACTGGAGCAACTAAACTACACTCCATTACTGAAAAGTATACAGGACGATCTAACCCGCTGGGTCAACCTGCCTCTGTCACTCATGGGTAAGATAGCCACAGTAAAAATGAACATTTTACCCAAAGTTAATTATCTCTTCTCAATGATCCCCACACAACCACCACTAAAATGGTTCAAAACATTAGACTCTGCCATATCCAGCTTCTTATGGAACAATGCTTGGCTGGGCTGGGTACTTGGCTGGGCTGCCTGGCGGGTGGATCTCCTCCATTGACCCCACAGTATGGGTGCGGGGGTGGGCCCTGGTCGGCGCGGGTGTCTTGGTGTGGGGATGGCTGGGGGTTTTCCCTCCTTTTTTGTGCATTCCATCATCCACTTCAGCTTAACATAACATTCACCTGAGTACAGGCGTCGGCTCACCTTTGCACCTTCAAATAGTGTGCATGACAGAATGTAATGCTTTACATGTGTTGGTTGGTATGCACAAGTGTGCATGTGAACTGGATGTGGACAAGTTTGTGAACACTCTCGGAGCCGGCAGGTATGTAACAGCTGAGTGTGTGGACAGGCCGTGCCCATTTTAGACCAACACACTATTGCAATGGGTATAAGCTCCAGCATTTTGTTGCCTGTAGATTAACAACTCTACCTTCCCTTCCCTGTAGCCATTCTCTAACTGCTATAATGCACCATCTCTCTTTCCCCCCCTCCACCCACCCCCCAGCTCTCTCCTTTTTCCCCTTTCCTTTTCCGTCCGGTCCAACAAAAAAGACACAAATAAAAAATATATACATATTAATAAAGTTTGGTTTAAATTACAAAAGGGGCTTATACCAACATACATTTTGTGTTCGCTATGATTTATAACCCCTGATTGTAAGAGTAAAATCTGTCTAATACAAGAGGTTCTCAACTCATATCTGTTTGCTCAGCTGTTGGACAGGACAAGTTGAAAAAAAAAAATATTATGTATCTATTTCCTTGGAATTCAGATGAAGCTTTACTTCAAAGCAGCAAACTCGTCCAGTGTTTTTAAAATTCTTCTATGTTAAAAAAAAATGAAAAATTGCTGTAATATCCGTAACATTTGAGTTCCTTCATGGAAAGTCAAGGTGAGGCTGTGGGCAATCATCTCTAAAGGAGGGAGGTACCAGTCATTCTGGTTGAAAACAACATGTAGCAACTACAGCAGTTTTACAGATTTTAAACACAGAAGAAGACTTTTAGTATTCTGCCGTCATCCAGCGATGAAATCCTAAATGCAAAGCATTCAGTGTAAAACGTAACCAACACAACAGCTTAGAATGGGAAAGGATGGTTTATTTTGAAAGGGTAAAAGATTTGTATCACTTCTCAAAGTGGGAAATGGAAAACATTTTAACTAAAAGATATTCAAAACAAAATGACCATTTATTTGACATAGTGTTTTTAAATTGTTAGCTTTCATTTTGCTGTATCAAAGTGTTACAGATAATTGTTTTTGTCTGTTAAGCTGTATTTTCAAATGCTGGGACTGGATAATTTATTAAATACCAATTTATCTGGATGCTTAGATGTTCTAATTTTAATTTGTTATGAATAATGAAGTTTAACTGTAAAGAAGTTCCAATCCAGAGTGTTTTAAACTACAGGTTTCTACTGTCAGAAGGGCTTTTTGTTGATTATAAACTGTCTTTTCCTGTGACTAAATCTTTGTTTCAGTTTGTCCTATCATTGGTTGTTGCTCTATTTTCTTCTTCTTTGGGAATTGATTGTCTCGTTTAATATTATGAAACTCTATGTGGTTTTATCTGAGGAATGTGTAATTGAAAGAAACCTTTACTCACCATTACCAGGACGGCTTTACCTGCGCCTCCAAATGTACAGCCTCTCAAACATCATGAATCGTGGGTTTGCTCACCACAGGTGAAGGACTAAGATGTTTGGTGTAAAAGTTATATAATTAGTTATTGTCTTTCCTTTTCACCATAAAAACAGGCAGATTTCAAATCAAACATTTCTTGTTTCCCCGTTTTTTTCTTTGAACTCTTTGTTTATGAGGTTAGTTCTGAAATTGGGTGTTCTATGAACTGTTGGTTTCGAGGTGTGTGGAATATTTCATCTGAATAATGCATCAGTACCTGGCATTGCAGACACATTAGATCATGGTCCTCAAGCTCTCACACGTTTGGTTTCTTGTTCCTACACGTAAAGATTTCATACAATCTGATTGATTTGCAAACTGGCAGAGAGTTGAAAGTAAAAATAAACGTTTGTCTGTCAGTAATTCGTCGGTTTAAAAGGCTGCTTTGCTTGTTTAAGCGCTTTTTTTTGTTTTGGACATCTGCCTGGTGTTGTTCCAGATCTGTCAGCTCAACACAGAAGAAGTCAGGCCATCATTAAAGATGTTTGTTTTTGAACATGATTGGAGAAGATAAACATGGAGAGAAATTACAAAAGCCTGGTGCACAATGAAGTTCCAGCAAACATGCCAAAGCTAACATATGTAGGGCCTGCCACAGCTGTATTTGTGACCATTGGTACAGCTCTGCAACTGCAAAGAGAGTTTATGGACAAAAACATGGGCAACCGCTCTGACCTCCAACACTCTCTGCAAACTCCTCCATTTATGCAATTATATCAATTTTCTTTTCTTTTTTACATGGTTTTTCAAAAGTTACATTCTTATAAAAAAACAGGAAGGATCAGGTCCTCTTCTAATTGAAGCAGCAATGTGGACGTAAAGATCTTCTGGACTAAAGATTTATGTGAAGTTCAAAAAAGGACAGAGGAGCTGAAGAACAATGTGTGACACACAGAAAAAAAAAACTGATGTGCTGTAATTTTTTGGGACAGAGAACTATTTAAAATCTTCTGTGCATTTGCACCACTCACACTAGTTTCTGCACGCCTGCTGCTGTTCTACAGGCATTGAGCAGTAAATGGTTTTCTCTTATTTAATTCCTAAATATAACCTTCCCCTGAAGCTGTGCCCTTAATATGCAAAAAATAGTGTAAGGAATCGTGTAGCAGGTTAAGAAAATGGATGGACGTATGATTTAACTTCTGTTTGCTTTTACAAATGTGTCATTCATTCATTTTCCAATCCGCTTTATCCCTTTCGGGGTCACGGGGTTGCCGGAGCCTAACCCGGCTACTCATGGGCGAAGGCAGGGTACACCCCTGGACTGGTCGCCAGTCTGTCGCAGGGGCACAAATGTGTCAATAACAAAAAAAAACGTATTAGTAGTTTCTTGGTTAAATTTGCTCTTTGTTGCCTTTCATCATAAATGATCCAGATATTAACATTTATGCTCTCCCTGTCTGCATGAATATCTATTTAAATATTTTCAACACTTACGAATTAAACTTCTTTATAAATCTCTTTTTAGTCGTGAAAACATTTAGGATTTAGGCTTTTTTTTTTCAAATGACGCTAATAGTTTACTTGTTTGTTCTGCAGGTGGAAGTAAAGATTCAGATTTTCAAACGATCTGTGCAGTTTTCATGTTTAATCTAAAGAATCAAAGGTTTTTTCATTATTGATCACCTAGAAAAAAGACAAACTTGGACACAATGCTGTCTGCAGTTTTATTTCTTAAACTTTATTTAAAAAACAAACTGTAGACTTTAACCAGCTAGGCACTGATGATGGACTTCTGTTTAGTGTCACTTTAATCTACTGTCCTACAAAATCACAACATGTCTTTTTCATTTGAAATCGTTATAAAATCACATCAATCCGCGTTCACTCGTGTCTTCTGAGATTCTGCTCTCTAAAACTGAAATTTTTTTCTTAAACTTTCAATCTCTACTTATGATTTAAAAACAGAAGCGTTGAGGGTTTGTGGTTCCATTCCTGCAGGAGGAACAGCTGATGAATAAATAGGCGCCAGATTATCCTGAAGGGTTCTTTGTTATAAAAGGGGAGCAGCCGACAGATTAAAAAACCATGAAGAGGTTAAATTAAAAGTCATTTCAGTTTGATCTTTGTTGGTTTGAAGTTGTTTAAGGGTCCAAAGCAAAGTCATCTCTTCTCTGAAAAAAACCGTGTCACCAGTTTGATGCTTGGATAAAGTGGATAAAAAAAGCCTCTGTTGAGTTTTCCTCATTTCTACATACATTTTTTTTTTTGTTTTTTATCTTTGGTAAAAATAAAACTAAGCGTGGTCAAAGCAGAACATGTGAACAGAACAGGGACCAGGATTTTTACCAAGAGTCTAAAATGAGATTAAATGATGATATCAAAGTTTCACAAAAACCCAAATTCACCTGAAAACAAGAAAAACACAAGTAAACAACCATCAGTGCAGATGCCAGTGAGGCAGCAGGGGGTCGGACAGTTCCTTCATCCTCTTGGTGACATCACGGCTTCTCAGTATGGTTTCTTCAGGACACAGAAGAACACGCATTAAAAAAAACCACGTGTTAAAACAGACACATTAACACACAGATATACTAACACATATTATCACACACATGAGCTTCAGCATTAAAGTGTACATTTTAAGTTACCTTTGACTGTTTTCTTGCTGCAAACAAACAAAAACAAACAAATGTTAGTTATTCTGATGAAAGACATCCTCACACAGCAGACTGGTGAGATTCTGCTGTAGCTGTAGCTCACCTGAGTTCAGGTACAGCAGCATCACAAAAAGAACTCCCAACAGAGTGATCAGAACAAGGCTGACAGCGAGGGAAAACATCAGGCTGGAGGGTTCTGCAGAGAACAGACATGCCGCTGATGAGTCTCTGCTGCCACCAAGTGGTGCTTCCACTCTACTACACTCCTTACCTTCAACTTGGAGGATGAAGCTTTTCTTGATGGGCACTCTGAGTGAGTGATGAGAGACGCTGCAGGAGAACTGCTTCCCAGACGACTTCAGCGATGCCTTGAAGTAAAAGAAAGCCGACAGAGAGTAGGTCTGGTCCTGGTTGTGTTTGTGGCTGGAGAACATTATGTTTTTGAGTACGTGGGGCAGAGGAGCGCCAACTCTCTGACCTGCCGCAGCTGGGTCCTGCTCTTGCCAAACGATCTCCACGTCCAGAGGGTAGTAGTTCTCTGCCACGCAAGAAACCTTCTGCTCCTCACCCTCCCCCAGCACCAAAGTCGGACCCACATTCAGGGAGACCCGAGGAGGCTCTGGGAAGTCCAGAGTCAATTAGAATGACTTTGGGAAGGTGATATTGTTATGTTAAAATCCTAAAGGCAAATATATATGAATCCTGATGTTTATTTTCAA
>BSAI01000231.1:199024-243176 GCA_036245035.1 Adrianichthys oophorus | reverse complement strand
CACAGAAGATTGTTTCTCATGCGCAGGTGACTGTTTTCAACACACAGAAGATTGTTTCTCATGCGCAGGTGACTGTTTTCAACACACAGAAGATTGTTTTCAACGCGCAGATGACTGTTTACAACGCGAAGAAGACTGTTTACAACGCGAAGAAGACTGTTTACAACGCGAAGAAGATTGTTTTCAACGCGCAGATGACTGTTTCCAACGCGCAGGTGACTGTTTTCAGCGCCCAGATGACTGTTTCCAACGCGCAGGTGACTGTTTCCAACGCGCAGGTGACTGTTTTCAGCGCCCAGATGACTGTTTCCAACGCGCAGATGACTGTTTCCAACGCACAGATGACTGTTTCCAACGCACAGGTGACTGTTTACAATGCGCAGAAGACTGTCTTCAGTCCACAGATGACTGTTTACAACGTGCAGGTGACTGTTTACAACGCGAAGAAGACTGTTTCCAGTTCGCAGATGACTGTTTTCAGTCCACAGATGACTGTTTCCAACGCACAGGTGACTGTTTACAATGCGCAGAAGACTGTTTCCAGCTCGCAGATGACTGTTTTCAGTCCACAGATGACTGTTTTCAGTCCACAGATGACTGTTTTCAGCTCGCAGATAAATGTTTACAATGCGCAGAAGACTGTTTACAGCGCGCAGATTACTGATTCCAACGCGCAGATGACTGTTTCCAACGCGCAGGTGACTGTTTACAACGCGCAGGTGACTGTTTACAACGCAAAGAAGACTGTTTTCAGCGCGCAGATGACTGTTTCCAACGCGCAGGTGACTGTTTTCAGCGCCCAGATGACTGTTTCCAACGCGCAGGTGACTGTTTCCAGCGCGAAGAAGACTGTTTTTCAGCGCGCAGATGACTGTTTCCAACGCGCAGGTGACTGTTTACAACGCGCAGATGACTGTTTACAACGCGCAGATGACTGCTTCCAACGCGCAGATGACTGTTTACAACGCGCAGATGACTGCTTCCAACGCGCAGGTGACTGTTTACAACGCGAAGAAGACTGTTTTCAGCGCGCAGATGACTGTTTCCAACGCGCAGGTGACTGTTTCCAACACGCAGGTGACCGTTTACAACGCGCAGGTGACTGTTTACAATGCGCAGATGACTGTTTACAACACGCAGAAGACTGTTTTCAGTCCACAGATGACTGTTTACAACACGCAGAAGACTGTTTTTCAGTCCACAGATGACTGTTTACAATGTGCAGAAGACTGTTTCTGGTCCACAGATGACTGTTTTCAGTCCACAGATGACTGTTTTCAGCTCGCAGATAAATGTTTACAATGCGCAGAAGACTGTTTACAGCGCGCAGATGACTGTTTACAACGCTCAGAGGACTGTTTTTAACACGCAGTAGACTGTTTCCAGCGCGCAAATGACTGATTCCAATGCGAAAAAAGACTATTTTCAATTGGCAGATGACTGATTTCAGCTCGCAGATTAATGTTTCCAATGCGCAGAAGACTGTTTACAGCATGCAGATGACAGTTTTCAACGTGAAGAAGACTCCTTAGTCACATGCAGAGCGGATGATGTGACACTTCCAGTAAGTCCATCTTTATAAGGTCAGGAAACCAGTAAAACATTCAGTGTGTCATATCCTCTATGCATATATGTCTACAGTAAAATTAAGAGTAAATATTGCATGTGTGGTTGTGCATGTGGTTGTATGTGTATTTTTCAATAATTTGATGACTAATTGTCCAAAGTTTGATATATTTGTATATGTATATATATTTCTGTTGTTTGTCTTCTTTAGTTTTATTTTTGTTTTTTCTGCTTGAAATGAACCATTTCCAAATCCAGACCAGATGCCAGAGCCACCTTAACGGACTCCTCTCAATGTGGAGGAGCCGCGGTTCGACCCTCATCTCTAATGCTGCATTCACACCGGACGCAGCCAAGGCTCAACACCTTGACGCCCCGGCCGTGGAGCAACAATTGTTGAACACGTCATGTAAAACATGGATGATGTTGAGCGAGTAGCTTGTGTTTATTTGCTTTGGAGAGCTCTATAGAGGTGCCGGAAAGCACGTCGCCGTGTCTGTGTTCACCAGATCCGTCAGTCTGTCCCAGTGCAGCATGCGGCACTCCTGCACCTCACGGCCGTTTTTAACGGTTGTTCCATCTGTCTGTGGCCCAGTTTGAGCATTAATCCGAGAGGGGGAAATAAAACTAGGGGGATCATTTTACTATTGTCTTGATGAAAATAAGAAAAATAAATCACAAGCCCATGGATCTCGGGGATCGCGCGACGGAGCTAGCTCTGCACCCCTGTGCAAAGGCCCTTGTTTGCTCTGCCAGACCCTTGGCAGCTGTACTGCCCACCAGGTGGCTGGCTGGCATAAAGAACTCAATTGCTTCAGCTTCATGGGCTTTGTGACGGGATGGCGACCTGTCCAGGGTGTATCCCTCCTTCACCCAACAGTAACCAGGACTGTCTCCAGCAAAGCCGCGGCCCCAGCAGGTTTAGAAAATGGATGGAAGATCATCACGGCCATATTGAATTCACTTTTCTACTCTTTGATCTAGTCATTGAAAACATCACATGCCCAAAGCTGAGTCCTTGATTGGTTAAAGCGCCGCCATTAAAACTTGACGCCCCTGCCACGCCAGCCGCGTCCGGTGTGAATGCTGCATAAGGGAGCATCCAGCCAGCCTATGGAGAAAACTCATTTCTGCTGCTTGTATTCATGACCATAGGTCAGGATTGGAGCAATGGTTGACCAGAAAATTAAGTGTTTTTTCTAAATAAATTAATATGAAAATTCATTTGGCATTTTGAGAGACAGAGACTTTTTTTGGTTCACTTCAGCATTATTGAGGTTTGCTTTTTGGCTCCTCGGAGTAATAAATGGCTAATGTTTCATGGCCTCCTTGTAATAATGATTCCCTTAATGATGACCTCAACTGTTTTCAGTCCATCAGAGCTCAGAATCAATCAAATCTATACAAAAATAAACTGTGAATTTCAGTGAATTATTCCACCTTTAAAGTAAGTTTAGTCTCACTTCTTATATTTTATGAAAATTTTGAAATAACATTTTTTCAGAAAATAACAGAACAAAAACATCATACTAAGATTTACTCAATGTATTAGTGCCAGAACAACTTCTAAACTTGTATTTAAAACCCCCAAAGAGTTATTGATGTCTAGGGAAGACATGAGGTGCAAACGGTGGTCTGACGGAGCAGCTGAAAATGAGTGAGATGATTTGATGGTCCACAGGAAGTCTCCCCGGCGGACTGATGAGTGTGGGTGTCAGGTCGGTCATATTTGGGGTTTTCAGCGTGTCGCCGGTGGCTCATTTGAGTGACAGCACCAGGAGCTAGCGCGACACGCTGCTAACAGCAGTAGGTAATTATTTCATGAATACTCAGGCTCACTCCTGGACTTTATGCTGTCACATGTGCAGAAGCCTCCTTCACGTGGCGCCGTCTGGCAGTGGGCTGTTTATGGGTCTGGGGCTGTTTAGTGTGACAGCCGTCACCGTGCAGCTGTCCTTTCACTGTCTGAGCTGCATGTGAGCTGTTTTCTCCACAGCTTTGCCTGCAACTTCCTGCTCCAGGCAACAAAGTGACACGGGTCTGATCACAGAACACACCAGCCCATTCGGAGCCCAACCCAGGAAATGCTTCTGGAGGGAGACGATGCAGCTATCCTCTCTACAGATCTTTTTCAGTGAGGTCTTTGGGTTGCTGGCTTGAGTTCTCTTCATCTGGAAGATCAAGACAGAACAGAAGACAAATCCCATAGGGGAACGATGCCAGAGGTGAGGGTTGACAGAAGCGGCACAAACCTGAACCTGAACCTTCAGGTTCATCTTTTAGTTTGACTCTCCCACAGAAGCAACAGGTCAGCTGAGAAAAGAAAAGCTGCAGGCACAGCACCACAGCCAGAACCAGATACAGATGCTGCCAACAGAGACATTCCACCTGCAGGACCTGTGGATCTGTCCCTCAACGACTTCTGTTGAGTTCAACAGTAAATCAGAGCATTCTTTTCTTTGTATTATGATTCTCAGTAAAATCTCTGCCAACGTAAAGAACAAATTTGATCAATTCAAATCACTCAACAAATCAATTCAATTATTGATTTGACACAAATGCTTTCTTTTTGTTTCTGCTGCAGTTGTTTAAACGGCAGAGTTTGAGAAATTGAATGAAATCAACTGATGAACTCTGTAAGTATGTCTGTTCAATTGAAGGCAAGTCATTTCTAAGTAATTCCTAAGTTTAACACTGGTCTAGCTGTAAATGTTAAGAGGTTCAAAAAAGGTACATTGGAATCTTTCTTTGACAGCTCTCGAGTCAGGGTAAGTTATAGAATACAACAATATATATATATATTGAATGAATTGTAGACAGAAGCATGATGTAATCATGACCAGACGTTATTGCAGTTTCCGAACCTTTTCATTTTTGCACACATTGTTAATTTTTCTTATTACACTTAGTGTCCCAGCAGCTGGTTAACATCAGTATTGGTGCATGCAGATAAATAGTCCAGATAAGCTGAATAAATAAATAGTGTAAATTGGATTGGTTGTGTGTTGTGTAGCAGGGAGGATTGTTTCCTTTGCAGTGTTGTGTACTTCAGTTGTCCCTTTCCTATGCCCTGTGCTAACATTCTGACTGCATGTTACGGCCCCAGCCGGATTTTGTTTTTTCCTTATATTTTTGTATTCTGTGTTTTATTTCTGTCAGAGTGGGCCCTCTTTGTTTTTGTGGATCTTTGTGTCTCTTTATTCATTTTTTTTTCAGGTGTGGTGTTGGAGGGTGTGGCCTCCATTGGACCCAAGCTGATGGAGGCAGACTTAAGTGTGGACCTCCGGCCAGTGAGAAGGGAGCCTGGTTGGTGCTCTTCTCCACTTGTTAGGTTGTTGTTTTGCACTTTGTAGTTTAGAGTTGAGGTCCACTCTGTCTTTAGTTTGTTTAGTTGTGTTGTAAAGTGAAGCTGTAGGGGTGAACTGCCATTTTCTTTGGTGAATATTTTCTCCAGTTTATGTTAGACTAGGGAGGTTATTGTTTTGTCATTGTTTTCCCTTTTCTTTCATAAACAGGTAAGATGTTTTGTGTTCAGATGGGGGGGGGGGTTGTTTGTTGTTTTGGTCTTGGTTCACCCTGAAGCCTTTTGATTCACTTAACTCATTGTTGGTTGGTGTTTCTGTGTAAATAAATGTGCCGTCCTTTTATGGAGATGTCTTTTTGGTGTTTTATTTTTTGTTATTTATATTAGTTTTCCTTCATGTTATGCTCCACTCCCCCTAGACAGAAAGGGGTGTGACACTGCAGCTGGAAGAAGCTGCTGTGGAAGTGCAGTGTGTGTTTGAATGCTTTCACGCCTGCAGTGTTTGAGTTTGTGACCTGAGTCCACAGACTGTATCAGTGCGTGAGCAGGTGGTGTTTGTCCCTGAGGATCTTCTTTGCTCTCCTCCTGCTTTGTTGTTTATTGACGATCTCGATGAATGGAGGGTTGCAAGCGATAATTTTTCCTGCTGTGTGGATGACTCTTTGCAGCATCTTCTTCTCTCAATTTAATATAAGATGGGGCCATACCATTCAAGGCCATATAGGTTAGCAGGAGGATTTTGAACTTGATTCTAGATTGAACTGGGAGCCAGTGAAGTGAAGCTAACACAGGAGTAATGTGTTCTCTTCTGCTGGTTCCTGCTAACAATCTAGCTGCTGCATTTTGAACAAGCTGAAGACTTTTTAAAGAACTTTTAGGACACGCTGCTGGCAAAGAGTTACAGTAATCCAGCCTAGACTTAACAAATGCATGGATGAGTTTTTCAGCATCGCTTCTAGATATGTTTCCGGTCCTAGAAATATTGCGTAGGTGAGAAAATGCAGTTTTACAAGCCTGTGATATGTGAGCCTTAAATGATAAATCCTGGTCAAATAAAACCCCCAGGTTTCTAACTGTGGGATTGGAGGCTATATTGACACCATCCAGGGAGACCATCTGAACAGGTAGGGTATCTCTGATGTATTTTGGACCTAGTATAATGACCTCAGTTTTTTCTGGGTTTAGGAGGAGGTAATTAACTGTCATCCAAATCTTGATATCACTAATGCAGGCATTAAGTTTTTCTAAGCGGTCCTTCTGGTCGGGTTTAATGGATAGATACAACTGTGTATCATCCGCATAACAGTGAAAATTAATACCGTACAATACAGAGGCACAAAACGGAGCAATCCTTGGCTTGCCGCTGTGTAGCCAGCCTGCTGATGAGGTCTTTCATCTTTTTCGCCAAAGACTGTACGTTGGCAAGGAGAATGATCAGCAGTGTTTGCCTCCCATGGCTAGCCAGCCGGCATAGCCTGCATTCTGTCCCTCCCCGTCTTCTGCGCATGCCTGGCGGCTTCTGGATTCTGGGAGATGAGCCTGCTGCGGCCTGCCATGGTAAGATCCCAGCATGAGATTGTAGCTCTGGGTAGGGGATTAGGATGTTTGTGTCGAAAAATCCTCTGTGACCCATTTTTTCCAGCCTTAAGAGAACCTCCCGGTTGTATGTGATGTGAGCGATCACCGTTCGTTCATTATAAGACAAGGACAGAACTAACCTGGCTCTGAAAGCTGCACTATGTCACACACATTGGAGCGCCATCTTGCTTGGTGTTTGATAGTGGTGGTTCTACGGAAGGTTCACCTGTTCAATTGAGTAGAATGAATGGCAGTCGGACCGGGTGAGCCGGAGAGGCATACCTTTTGTTGGTCGCTTTGTTGAACCGCTTTTGACCGCTTTCAAAACAATAACACTTTGACATTGATTAAGGCAACACTTTCTCATAGCCTTTTACATTTAGGCGATCACCACAAATGTCAACATGAACAAATGAGAATTACAAATACACAGACATAAATCATCTTCAAAACATACCGATACCTGTACGCATCTTCAATAGAAATTTGTTCCTCGTTTGCAAAGTGGACGATGTTTAGATGGAACGGTGTACAGCTGTTAGGACTGTGCGGTCAGTTCCATCAGGTTTGGCTTAAACTCTGCAGAAGCATAAAAGATCTGTTGACTGCAGCTCAGCCACACCCCCTCTGTAAAAACAACCAACAATGGTAGAGTCAGCTGCACCAGGTTCAGATAAGGCTGTTCCAATCCACCATCTTCTCTCAGTCATGAACAAGATCCCAAAACTTAAACTCCTCCACCTGGGGCAATAGCACTCCACCCACCCAGAGAGGGCAAACTACCTTTCGCCAGTCAGGAACTATAGCCTCAGACTTAGAGGTGCTGACCCTCATTCTTTCCATCTTTAATAATCCCAGAATTTAAAATGTTTCAGTGAAACTGAAAGCTGCTGGTGCTGATATTTTATAAGTCTTGTCACAGAAGTGACAGCCTGAAGTTTTAGCTCTGATTGACGATTGCTGGAAAGCACAGGAATGCTGTGCCTTGAACGTCCTGTTTCCTTATGGACGTCATCAGACCAGTCAAACTGACAGCAAGAAAGAAACTATGAATTTGAGCCAGCTGTTGCCCCCCCAAAGAAAAAGGGTGATGTTTAAGAAAAGCTGCATGAATGAAAATGAGAGATTTTGGTGCAGTGACTTTGGTGGATGTTCACTTGGAGATGATGGCCTCATTTCCTGAATTTGTGGACAGGGCAGAATTTTTTTCCAGTGCAGTCCACTTCACCTCTGTGTTTTTAGTGAAGCTCTCTACATAATTACTGACTCAAAGCACAAGCAGAGACAAGCCCAAAGTGACTCAAAAGATCCTTCAAAGGGGCTTTTTCTAACAGAAGCTGTAAATTGGAAAAAAGGTCATTCAGCAACGATTAAACCATTAATCCTTCCTCATTTATTCCAGTGTCTGAAAGGAAAGCAGGTCAGTAAAATCTCTGTTTCATTTGTAGAGTTGATTTTGTGTTTCTCTGAAAGGATAGACCCTCTGACACTGTCTTATGTTTGGATTTTTTTAATCCCATCAGTGAGTCAGCTTTTATTTGAAATGTCAGCTTTTTTGTACTGTTTTCCTGTGGGCTGTGAGTCTGTTCATCAGGCTGTTCACGTCAAACCTTCAGAGTCTCAGCTGCAGCACAGAGCCCTTTTTTTTGTTTATTGTGCATCTTAATTTACAAATAGAATCATTAAAAATATGTGAATTTATATATATATATTTAATGTATCGAGGTTATGTAGCCAAGCATTCCAGCTCAGACATTGCTTTGCAGATCTGGGATTAAGAAATTCATGGTAATCTCAAAATCCAAGACTGACTAAAATTGATCAGCTCATCCGGGTTGGTTTGGTTGCAGGATTGTCACATTGGAGAAAAAAGGAGCAGGTGTTGACACTTGGCATAATGTGTTTGATTTTTGTTGGGTTAAATTAATGCCAGATAAATTCACATATCTTTTAAATCTAGAATGAAATCTCCATGGTAACCATGCTGAGCTCATCCACTTCAAGGATAAGAGCAACCAGGACCACTGGAAAATCTGGCTGATTCAATCTTCTTGTTTTTGTGCATCAACAGCCCTTTAGATCTGCAGATTTCTTCAAACCTTGCAAAGGATGTTGTCATTAAACATGTCTTTTTACTTGCCCATGTATTCTTCCATATTTTTTGTAGTATTAGGCACACTTAAAATCCTTATTTTTTTTCTAAAACAGTGTAATCTGGAGCACCTTATATATGTATTAAATGTAGTTGTGATTTTTTATTTTGAAGTGATTTTGAGAGGTACACGGCAATCTGTCAAAATATCAGTTTGTTTTCTTTACAACTTAGAAACGAGTTTGGGTGTTATTGTAAATGCACTTACCGTATATTTTCCAATAATGGCCGGTCTCCAATAGACGCCGGTCTCCAGTAAAAGCTGGGTCTAACAGGTGTTAGTTGTAATGGACGCTGGTCTCTAATTGTGGCCGGGCTCCTTTAAGAACCAACGCCCCTTCCTATTCCCCCTCCCTAACCTCCAACCCCCCTGGGCGTGCTTCCTACTGAGTCAGGCAGAGGGTGGGGGCTGTGTGTCTTCAGCCAGTGTAGCATGGCTCACAACATTTTGGCTCATTCCATTTTGTTTAAACTTTTGGAATATACCAAAGAGCATTCTGGGAAAAAATCTGAACCACATTTTGGGATGAATCCTAAACATATCAGAGAATGGTGCAACCAGATGGATGAAGGAGCGAAGACGGCTACAGAAAGAAAAGGATCAAACTGATTTCCTGGTGTTTCTAATGGATCAATCCCTGGATTCTCCTGAACTTCATTTATTTTCTTACCCCACTAGATCCCTGTCCAGGCAACGAGATTTCCGGAGCCAGTCCAGTCTGCTGCTGACTAAGGCGGTACACTTTAGAGCTGGAGCTCGCCATGCCGCCACCGGGGAGGAGCTGGCAGCCTGACAGAGAGCCAGCGCGGGATAGGAATGCAGTCTGCTCGGGCCTCCTGAACTTTAGTTTTATCGACGCCTCAATAAAGGTACCCTCATTTTATTCTTTAATGTTGGACAGAATCAAATCAAATCAAATCAAACTTTATTTCTATAGCACTTTTCCTATGAAGCATAACACAAAGTGCTTTACATTAAAATAAAACAGATTAATAACAAGCACAACCATAAAAATGTAGACACCCCCCCCCCCCCCCAATCCCCACCCCCAACACACACATGCAATCCACCCAACCCCTTTCGCAATTCCCACCCCCTTAACTGATGGAACTCATTGGGAAACAGGCTGAGCACGGAGAAAGTTGGTTGGTGGACCCATTATAGTTGGGTCCTCTTCCTCCGTGGACAACCACATAGCCAGTCTAATGCAGCATCACAGGCGAGGACCCAGCCCCACCACAGCAAGGTAGCGAGGCAGGTCCCCACCTAGAGCTGCAACAGCTGAACCGTAGCTGACCCAGAGGGAGAGGACCCAGCCGAGGAGGCACTGGATTTAAAAATAATAAAATATAAATCTAAAATTAAAATGAAGCATTTGATAAAAGCAACAAGCAATAAAACATGAGAATAAAAAATATTCAAATAAGCTATAAATAATCCAGCGTAAAATCATAAAACATGATAAAAATAATAAAAACAGGATAAATTAACATGATAAAAACTAACTAAAAGCTAATTTAAAAAGATAGGTCTTGAGCCTTTTCTTAAAAACCTCTATGTTCTCTGCGGTCCTCAGGTCCTCCGGCAGACTGTTCCATAGACGGGGGCCATAGTATTGAAAAGATGCCTCTCCATAATTTTTGGTTTTCATAGTTGGAATGATCAATAGACCAGTGCCAGAGGATCTCAGGGTCCGCGAGGGTTCATATTTAACTAAAAGATCAGATAAATAAGAAGGCACAAGACCGTTCAGACATTTAAAAAACATTAAAAGTATCTTAAAATCAATCCTGAAGCAGATGGGGAGCCAATGCAGGGATTTTAAAATCGGGGTGATGTGAGCTCGCCTTCTGGTCTTGGTGAGAACTCTTGCAGCAGAATTTTGGAGAAGCTGAAGGTTCTTAATGCTATTTTTTGGAAGACCAGCTATAAGGGCGTTACAATAATCAACTCTACTAATTATAAAAGCATGCATCAGCGTCTCCATATTAGCAAGAGAGAGAATTGGGCGGACCCTAGCCAAATTTCTAGATTATAAAAACCAATTTTAATCACTTGCTGGATATGAGGGATAAATGTTAGCTTGGAGTCAAAAATAACGCCCAGGTTTCTGACTGTTTCAGAAAAATTGAATGAAAGTTCTTTAAGTTTCAGAAACTGTTTCTCTCTCTTGGCTTCAGGACCAATAACCAAAATTTCAGTTTTCTCCTGGTTGAACTGCAGAAAATTATTTGCCATCCATGATTTTACATCTAAAATACAATTAAAAAGTGCTTCTATTGGTCTTGTGTCATAAGGAGACATAGCTATGTACAGCTGGGTATCATCAGCATAGCTATGAAAGCTGATGTTGTGCTTCCTGATGACATTCCCCAGAGGAAGCATGTAGATGTTAAAAAGCAAGGGGCCAAGGATGGAACCTTGAGGCCCACCACATTCAATTTTGTGGACCCCAGAAAAGTAAGTGTCCATGCTTACCATAAAGTTTCCCTCTGTGAGATAGGAAGTGAACCACTGGATAACAGTCCCTGAAAGGCCAAAACTTTTAAGTCTGTTTAACGGGATCAGGTGATCAACAGTGTCAAAAGCAGCCCTTAGATCCAGTAGAACTAATACTGTGATCTGACCTGAATCCGAAGCACATCTAACATCATTAACGATCTTTAACAGGGCTGTCTCAGTACTGTGGTTCGTTCTAAAACCAGACTGTGTAGCTAATAGGCTAAAAAAAATTAGCTGCTAGCTCTGTGTAGCTAACAGGCTAAACACATTAACTGCTAGTTCCATGTAGCTAACAGCTAAAAACATTAGCTGCTAGTTCCATGTAGCTAACAGCTAAAAACATTAGCTGCAAGCTCCATGTAGCAATTCAGGGGTGAATCCTAAACAGCAGAGAGGCTGCAGAAAGAAAGAAAAGGAGCAAGCCTGGTTTCCTGGTGAGCAGAGAAAGCAGCAACAAATTAGAAGAACTGGTTTGAACATGGATTACTGAGCAAAGGAAAAGGTGCGTGTGTCTCCAGGAATATTATCGGCATGAAAGCGAAACAGATTTTTGATACAGAGATTGACGTTCACAGCCAGTACTAATCAGAACAGAATACATTGTTTTCATCATCATTTCAATAAATCCTGAAATATTCATCTGTCATTCTCTGCATTTTATGATCAAATTTTACGCAAAATGAACCCATTAACCATCATCATTCTGTCTGTGATGGAATAAACGCCGGTCTCCAATAGACGCTGGTCTCTAATAAATGTTGAGTCGACCGACATTTTTTTTTAACTATTACTACTACTACTACTATTGAAAGAAATACGGTACGTGGCTAACGTGTAGTCGTGTTGGACGGTGTGGTAATTGTGTCCACTTTGTGTTGGTCTTTCACATAAAATTCCAAAAAATATATTTATGTTTGTTATCATAATGTGAGAAAATGTGGAGAAGTTGAAGGGGTATGAATCCTTTTACAAGCCACTGTACATACAAGTTTTAAAATAACTGAACTGAGTTGATAAAGTCGGACTGACGTAAGGACTTTTCTCTGACTCTTTTGCCTTGCTTAGTGCCTTGTTTCGGTGTCTTATGACATAAAGTATACACAAACACAGAACATTCATTGCCTTATCAATCTGGTGTGCCTTTATAGATCAGAAAAGTTCCATGAGCTCATTTAAGATGAGTGTAGATCAATGACATGGACCAAGACAAAGCCTTTTTTTACTCTTTGAATTTGTTGTCCTCTATTGTGTCGCAACAGTGGTGTTTTTTTAACATGTTCTTGTGGCATTTTTCAGACGATGGAGGCGCAGGTTTTTTGATTTTGACTAAAAACATTTAAAAAGGCATAATTTTTATTAAAAGACCACTGGGAACACTTCTGCAGTAGATTAACAGATGATTGCAGTGGGACTTCAAGGTTGTATTCAGACTGAAAAAGTTTGTTGGTACCGACCCAGTCCACTTGATGTAGTCCAGATTGAGTCCTGAACCTTGTATTTGTTCTGTATTCAGACTGGCATCTATTGGAGATTTCTTTTTTAGATCAAGGCTTGTAAACAACACCACATGGCTAAAGAGCTCCTCAGTCATTGGACAGGAATTAAGAGGGTGGGGCAAAGCAATGAGGGAAGGAATAATTGAAGTTCTAAGCTTAATCCTTGTCAGAATACTTAACTTATTCAAACTTTATATTCGCTGACCAGTTTTGAACATCTGTGTCAACATCAGATACAATACTTTTTACTGCTACTTTGGTCAAGGCGGTTACTGAGGAGACAACGGCTAAGAAGGTAGGATGATAAGTGTTTATGACAAATAGATTTTCTGGAAAACCATGTGAGAAGCCATGTGGATCACCTTAAAAGTTGTTTTAATGAGCCTGCATTCATCCCACCACATGTTTATGAGTTGCTGTGTCTCATTGTTGCTGGCTACGGTGCCATTTTGGTCCAGTTATCCCGCCCTGAGCACAGAGCCTATTCAGACTGAGGAAGCTCAGAGCGAACTGGAACTCAGTCCAATTGGAAATTAACCGAGACCACCTCAAAAGATGGATCTGAGAGCAGTTCCTGGTCCCGAATGAAGGTCTGCTCGGGTGTGTTCAGGCTGAACATTTGTTCTGGATTACTGAGGGAAACGAACTTTGGTTCCCCTTAAGCAAACCAAATACACCCTAGAACACCAGAATGTAACGCAGAAACCGAAGGACTGCCTTCTTGAAGCGTTCATCCGATTCTCCAACTCCTTATGGAATTAGGGGTAGGGTGTGTGGCAGTTGAGTTCACCATACATGCATCTCTCACTGACAAAGTTTTGACTTTTACTTTGTCAGAAGAATCTGCAGAAGTTTGATGTGGAATGGAAGGAGAGGTTGGATGAAGGATTGAAAAGAGGGTGGAAGGTTTGCCGCCCTTCACAGTTTCATTGGCAGGATGAATCAAGGCTGCTTCGTGACTTTGTGACACTTGTTATTTCACAGCCTGGAGTAAGAGCTGAGGATGCAGGACACAGAAGATAATAACTACATTCCCGTTTCCAACTAAGTGTGATGCTCAGACTCATTTTCGGCTTTAGAGCTGAAGTTTCCTCTTTGAACAGACTGTCCCTCAGGTAATGAAGTGATGCTACGACTCTCCTTTCATCTCCCCAAGATAAAGCAGTGAGGAGAGCCGCTGGACTGAAGTCATTTAGCTCCAGTCTGCTCCATGGCAATAATGAGGCGTTTGTGTGAGCACCACAAAGGTCTCTGAGGCTCTGCCAGGAGCATACTAATGCCAGCCTCAGCTCCCACAGGCTCACTCTACCCTGTTTGTAAAATCACCTGCCTACCAGGAAGTGCACCTGCTCTTCCAGAGGGAAAACTTCTTTCTAAAAACGAGCATTCTCATTCATGGCTGGGGTGCTTTGGGGTTCTGCAGCTCACTTTCTGCTGGATTTCTTTCAACCGGAGGTTCAAGCCGTCAGATTCCCACGGATGCAGTGTCCACGGAAACGTGCTACAGCTGCTCCGAACATGCCTGTCACATGCATTCAGTGTCGCTGTCGCCATGGCAGCTATTTCTGTCCTGCACCAGGTGTGGGAGAGCTGAACACAATCTGCACGCTTTCATTAGCCTGAGAGGATCAATCCTACGCCTGCATCCGTGCACACACACACATGCGCATTTTCAGATCACTGTGGTAGTTTTCTAATCATCTTCACGTTTCTTCTGATAATCGATTAATTCTGTCTGCCGTCCAGCTCAGGTTCAGGGAGACGTCACTGTGTTTGATTGCTGTCAGGCTCTCTGATCCTCTTAAAACTCAACACACTCAAGTAAAATCATGTCAGCTTCATGAATTGAACACCAGTCTATGATGTGAATCAAAACCCAGAGTCCATGGTTTCCTACCAAAGTCCACAAATTCCTGCTGAATCAACTCGACTTGGTTCTGTTTTCATGGCGGCTACGTGCTTGTATCTGTGCTAACATTTAACACCGAGAACATTTTTCTGATTTCTAGTCAAACTGACTCGTTTTGTCAGATTTACTCTGATTGGACCAGAAAAGCACAGTTCACAATTCAGGCATTGCTGCTCGATGCTTGTCCAGAAATGTGTTTCTTGAAACAAATGTGAAACTTGACATTTCCAGTGCATGTGAGAGTAGCTACTGTCAAAAGATTTTAGCCTCTTTTCTACATTATGGAAAACACTAATGACGTTGAGAGAGCAGGTTCATTTATTGTGAAGAGTTCAACAAAACATCTGTAATCAAGTCTCCACATCTGGGTTCATGAGATCATCCAGGTGAGCTTCACCATCTACTGCATGAGCTGCTTCTGAATGACGGCACTTTCAGCCGGAGTTCTCTCTCTGTGACCCACTTTGATGACTTGCTGACCAGCATTAGTCAAAGGAGAAAAAAATGAGAATAAAATTAGAAGAACTTTTTTATTACTTGTCCTGTCCAACAGCCAAGCAAACAGATGAGAGCCTCTTGTGTTAGACAGATTTTACTGTTACAATAGGGGGTAATAAATCTTCATTTATAAAAACCCCTTTTGTAATTTAAACTAAACTCTATTTATATTAATGATGTTTGTGTTTTTTTTTGTTGGACCGGATGGAAAAAGACAGGTAAGAAGAGAGAGGGATATCGGGGGGGCACAAAAGACAGGGGTAAAGCGTGGGTTATAGAGGTTAGAGGTTGATTACATGGGGAGAATCACAACACAACAGGTAACAAGATGCTGGAAGCTTATAATCGTTACAATCAAGTGTGAATGTTAGTCTAAAGTGGGCGGGGCCTGTCCACTCACTCAGTTGTTACAAACATACCTGCTGGCTCCAACAGTCTTCACAAACTTGTCCACATCCAGTTCACACGGATCCTTATGCATACAAACCATCATACACATGTAAAGCGTTCCATTCGGTCACGTAAACTAATTGTACCTGCATAGAAGAACTTTTTATTATTGTCTCGATCCAAATGAGAAAGATATCATGAAGTTCACCAGAAGAATGGTCAGATCCTCCCCCATGTTGGTTTTGGACTCAACCTGCTGATTATATCATTAACAAGTCACTACTCTACCTGAGTTTCTCCTTCCTGTTTTATTGAAAAATTTTCTGAATTTTCATCATCTCTTCATCTTAGGATTCTACTAACTGGTGATTTGAATTTACATGTTGATAAAGTAATGATGTCTATGCCTGTGAGTTTTTAAACCTTCTGATCAGCATGGATTTTAAACAGCAGGTCACACAGGCTACTCACAACAGAGGACAGACCTGGACCATATCATTACCGGGGTGTCCTCTGTTGTTGACTCCACTATATCAGACCACTACTGTGTGTCTTTAATGTCACCAGTGAAATCCAGCAGGAAGTCTCAGTGAGAACTGTGAGGAATTCATCAAGACATTTTAAAAGAACAACTCCAAATTTACAATAACTCAGTTACAAAAGCCAGAACTCTTTATTTTTCAAACATTATTTCAGAAAATACAAAGCAATCCCAGATTTCTTTTTAAAAGATTCCATCAAGTCCTCCATGCCATCATCTAATGCTGCATGTGAGGGCTTTGCAGACCACTTCATGGGTAAAATCAATGCAATAAGGTCTAATATTTCATCTGTACCATATTCTGGTTTTAATAGATCACCAGCATTGATTTTACCACAGGAAACACTGGGGAGTTTTGTCATGGTTGATGCAGAGATGCTTGGTCGAGTTATATCCCAAGTCAACACCACAACCTGTCTTTTAGTTCGCATTCCCACTTCACTTTTTCAAACATTTGATGGATTCTTTGAGCCAGAGCTTTTAAACATAGTTTAAGGAAAAAATAAATTTATTAATTATAGGAAAAAATAAGAATAAAATTAGAAGAACTTCTTATTTTATTACTTGTCCTGTCCAACAGCCAAGCAAACAGTTGAGAGCCTCTTGTGTTAGACAGATTTTACTGTTATAATAGGGGGTAATAAATCTTCATTTATAAAAAACCCTTTTTGGGGGGGGGCACAAAAGACAGGGGTAAAGCGTGGGTTATAAAGGTTAGAGGATGATTACAGGGGAGGGAGTGTAGAATCACAACACAACAGGTAATAAGATGCTGGAAGCTTATAATCGTTACAATCAAGTGTGAATGTTAGTCTAAAGTGTCTAAAGCATCTTCAAAGTTTTAAACCTTCTCACTCTGTGAGAAACCTGAGCGTACTTTTTGACTCTGAGCTGAATTTTATCTCACATATTAAAAATGTCATTAAGACAGGATTTTATCATCTTAAAAACATTGCCAGAATCCGTCCATCCCTCTCTCTTGCCAGCACAGAGGTGCTGATGTAGATGCATGTAGTATTCCTCTGCCTACAATCTAAAATGTTTAGTTATAAGAATATGACTCTTTGATTGTTTTCTTAATTACAGTTTTATGGATTTATTTTCAATAGATATTATTTTGCACGACAGCGTCAATCTGATGATTATGGTAAAATATTACATACATGCAGATACGGTAAACCTCCAGTATTACATTGTGTATCCTACATAAAATAAATATACTCTTAAGGGTCATTCTTACCTTATCTATGGATGACACAAGTGCAACTTCAAGTTGTCTGTCCATCATGTGTCCGCCCCACATCTACACATATTAGCTTAAGACTGTTCATGAAAATGGAGTTTCAGTCATGATAAACCAAACAAAGTGCAGAAACTTCTGAACTCTGTGGTTTGAGCGTGTTTGGACAGTTTAAATTAAATATAGGAATTGAGACATTAAAAACAAAGCTTATGTCAGTGTGGCTGTCCCTGTCTCTCTGCTGCCATCTTTTGGTTTTCTTTTGTGGTCAGCATGCTGCTTTTCTCTTCTCCACAGGGATTCACAGAAAACCTGGTTCTCATCTTCACTGATCCATGCAGTATTGAAATCCTGTTCATCCTTTACCTACCTGGCAGTTCGTCCTCTACAACTCTGGTGTGAACCCACACGCAGTTTTGTGAATGTTTAGTTCAGTCTTCATGTTTTTCATCCTGTTTTTTTGTTCTATATCCTGACCTGAGTCCTGGAAAACATCTCATTCATTCATCTGATCATCCATCCATTTTGCACAGAAATCATCTCGTCTTTCAGCCTTGTATTCTCCTCCTCCATCCAGAACATCCATTTTATGTGAATGTTTGTCAAGTTTTTTACAGCAGAAATGTTGCTGATTTTTCATACATTGATAAACCTGTTTGATCATTTGTTCATTTAGTGCCAATTTTCCAAAAGAATCTCAGGATTGATCTCAAAGGCAGCACGAAGGAAAAGTCAAGTCACACATTTCTGAGGAAGGATGTCCTAATAATGCCGCCAAGTCAGAAGGTAACACCAGGAATCACAAACTGGACTGGTTCATCTGACAAAATGACAGACTGCTCTGGAGATGATCCTCCTCATCTTCAATGGATTCCTAAACGGGTTCTATTTGAAAATAATGCTGGTTGGTTTGTTCTTGGTTTCTTAATAGTTCAACACAAACATCTATTATTCACACAGAGGTGGTTTAAAGTAAAGAACCTGTCCATCAGTGACTTTGACCAGGTGTCATCCAGAATCTGATGTGAGGTAGAGAAGACGCCACCGGAAGAAAAGAAGACGACTCAATTATTGTCCCTGATAGATACAGTGTCTGTGAGTGAGGAGCAGCAGGAGGAACATCCTCCACACTCCCACGGGGTGGTGGATTCACGCACTGCAGCTACCGGAACATCCCACAGCGTTCATCCAGATACATCAGCCTGGATTTTAAGCAAGCCACTCAAACCTACTGCTTTTTCTGTTGGAGGTATGAAGGAATGCCTGCTAGGCTGCTATCCTATAATGACCCTGTTTTAGTCCAGGTGGCTCTGAACCAGCTCCAGGGTCTGCCAAACAGGCCCAAACCATCACAGCTCCACCACTGTGCCTTACAGATGGTAAGAGCCACGTCTCAAATGCTCCATGGACAGGTCAATTTATTTCAGTGTTAAACTTAAAAACCAAAAGAACATTCTGGATGAAGAGCAGAATAAAAGGAAGTAAAATAGCATAATTAATAAACTTTAACTGTCACGGTCAGACAATCAGGTGAGAATCCAAATGCAGGGAAGAACCACGAACAACGATATAACAATGTCCCCAGAAAGAACAAAACATGAAAACAGAACAAGCCTACACTGAAGGCTGAAGGAGAATCCCTCAAATTCTGTGTGGCTAACTAGCAAAGTGCAGGCAGCTGTGACAGCTCCACAGGATCCACCAGGGAATGGTTAGAGACACAGCCTGCAAAGAAAGACAAAATGAGAACAAAAGACAAAACTCAAAACAATCAAAACACGATATAGATATGACTTGACTGAATCAAAGCAGAACCAAGAATCCTTCTGCAGGAACAAAGGGATGCCATGCAGATTTTTAGCGATGGATCAAAGGATACTGGTTCTCAAAGAATGGGTTTTGGAGTGTTTGTAAAGGGATTGCAGGAAGGTATTAGTGTGCGTGTAACACATAGGTTGTCTGTGTTCTCTGTGGAACTATTGGCAATTTTGTGGGCATTGCACGAGGTGAAGAACTGTACTCCTGAGTGTGCGACCATTTGCTCTAATACAACATCTGCTCTGTTAGCTATACGTGACAGGGAATCTGAGTCACGTCTTGACCTGATTTATGATATTTTGATGTGCCTTTTTGCGGTGGAGTGTTCAGGGTGCAATGTTTTGTTTCTGTGGGTCGTGGGACATGTTTGGATAGAGGGGAATGAAGCCTCCTTCAAAAGGCCTATATCATGAAAAATCATCTTTTTGAGTTTTAAAGTGTATTACACTCTTCTTTCCTCACTATAAAGACCCCCAAAGTGGTATTTTGATCCATTCACGCTATTTTGAGTAATCCTCCAAAAAAACACAGCTTTTAGCTGCAGCCCCTCCTACACCCAAAAAAACAAGCGGGCCCTTACCATGTTACATAGTGAGACCAACATAGTGACCAGTGAGAACCAATGAGAACACCCTCTACCAGGAAGAGTCTGTGCTGCAAGCCCCGCCCCCAGACTAACACAAACACATACATACTTTTCCCACAAAGCTAGCAGTGATCAGCAAAACGACTCATAGAAGCCGTGGTTCCTCTTGATCTGCAGAGAAAACAATGGCTAGCTTGTTTTTTGTAATGCAATGTCTTTTAAGTGGAGAAAATGTTTTCAAGGCTGCAAGAGATTTTGGTGTTTGTTCAGCCTTCCCAAAGAAAAGCCCGCTCTTTAGAACTGGTTGAAGTTTATCTTTGGGAGCGCGCCACAGGCTGGCTAGCAACTTTTCGTCTGTGACCGCCACTTCACAGATGACTGTTTTGTTAACCTCGGCCTGTATAAAAGTGGATTGTCTGGGAGACTGATCTTCAGAGCTGGTGCCATTCCTCCAATCAAACCTGACGAAGATGCCAGACCCGTAAGGAAATCACACAACTAGCCGATATTATGCAGTACAAGCATATAATGCACGAGCTAATGCTACATTTCTACACACGTTGTGCGTCGCGTATAGAAATTCCAGATCGGACTGTGGGTCAAGAGTGTAAGGCTCCACAACATGCGCATCCATCTTTAAAAAGGTTCAGTGATTGTTTTGATGAGCGGACACGTGTAGACACATATTACCTAACAGTTATTGTTTACTGTCAAAGGCTTAAGAAAAACTACTCCTGTCAGAATTCTATTAAGAAGAGCACATGGGCACCCTTTTCCTGTTGTGTATATACATATAACGCCCCTCTCACATTCCACGGGTGGTACCTCTCCCCAAGCTCGGGTCCTGTATGCTAGCCGCAAGGAAGGAGGCCGAGGACTAGTGAGCGTAGAAGCCACTATCCAATACATCAAGCTCAAGGCCCAAACTGACAGTGTGCTCTGTGAATGTCTCAGACAATAGACAGCAGAGGATGTGGTGCTGGAGGACAGATCCTCATGGGAGGACAAGCTCTTGCATGGGATGTACCACCAAACCATAACTGAAGTGGTTGATATCAAAAAGTCCTACAAATGGCTAGAAAGGGCTGGCCTACAGGACAGCACAGAAGAGCTCATCCTGGAAGCTCAGGAACAAGCCCTGAGCACCAGAGTGATAGAGGCTCAGATATACCACACCAGACAAGACCCAAGGTGTTGGCTGTGCAAAGCGGTGCCTGAAACTATCCAGCACATAACTGCATGGTAAAAGATGCTGGTTAGGAAAACATGCATGAAGTGCCACAACCAAGTGGCTGGAATAGTATACAGGAACATGCGTGCAGAATATGGACTGAAAACCCCAACATCAAAATGGGAAAAACCTCAGAAAGTGGTAGAGAATGAGAAAGCTAAGATCCTTCCAGACCCAGACGGACAGGATGGTAATTAAACCAACCAGACATTGTAGTGGTGGATAAAGAACGGAGGAAAGCTGTAGTGGTGCATGTGGCAGTACCAAGAGATGGTAACATCAAGAAGAAGGAAGATGAGAAACTGGAGAAATACCAGGGACTCAGAGAAGAACTGGAGATAGTTTGGAAGGTGAAGGTGACATTGGTGCCTGTGGTAATTGGAGCACTTGGGGCTCCAATGTTGGACTCCGGCAGGGCTGCTCTTGATCACATCCATCCAAACCCAGGCTGGATAGCTGCTGGATGCATGGGTTTAACTTTTTAAGAATTCTTTGGTTCACTTTTCATTATATTCAGAGTGGCTTCATCATTCAAGCAGGTATTTTCAGGTCCAATACATCTTTTCTGAACTCTTCTGGCATTATGCTCCAGAAGTTTCTCAAAAGGTTTGGTGTAATTTTTTTGCACATTTTCTTGAAATGTTGTGTGCCTCCAGAGTGTCCGGCTCAGTGTTGACTAATGAGACTTCAATATCGAATATCCTCAGAAATACCAGGTCTGCTTCTGTGCTCAACAGCAGCAGTCAGTGCTGCACATCCTAATGAACCAATCCCTTTTGGTAAGATGGATGCTTCTTTAACTTTAGAAAATGACATAACAGTATTGCCAGCTAAATCTGTGGAGGAAAAAGCTGAAGAGACTTTTTTTTCACTAGAAAAAAACTATTTTCAACATCGTCTGCTTCAGTCCTCCCCTGTGCTGCCACCTTGAAGGGAGACAATCAGCAGATCGGTGCCTTCAAGAACTATCTGAGGAGATAAAACAGTCAAAGGCTTAATTGGAAAAAGAAAAGAAGCTGCAGAAGAAACACTGGAGGACAAAGAAGAGGACAAACATCCAACTGCAGCTGATTATAGGCTTTCTTGCTACTGCAGTCACTGGAACAAAAAAATCACTGAATTTGTTGTAATGAAATCAGTCGCTTTGTTTTGAATAATTTAATTTGCGACCACATGAACTCAATTCCTAAAATGTTTTCATGTTAGGGAACAAATGTGTTGTTGTAAATGAGTGTATGGAGCCTGGATGTGATTCCAAGGAAGCATCCCGGATGTGCAGGTCAGCTTTTGAAAGCAGTGAGAGGAGCAGTCTTCCTGCATAGCTCTGCTTCTTTATTGTTTATACTTGTTTATTACTCTGATGTACATTCATGATGAAAGACATCGTCTCTGTTTTTCTTACCTCCAGCTTCTATATGTTTTGTTAGCCTATTCACTCAGATCTCTTTTTTTGATCTGCTGGTAGTTTTTTTTTTATTCTAAGCAGGAATATTTGACCCAACTTCAACCAGTCTTCTGTTTGTCAGTAAAAGCTTTTTAAACCAGTACATTGTTTATTTGCAGATTGTGATGATTCATGCAGATTAGACCACAGCAGCATATCTGTTCTGATATCAATTTGGATTGTAATTTGTTTAACTCATCTGGTTTCCTGTTGGTTTCTGAGCAGGTTGGCTGTGGACTCTCTTGGATGCCTTTATCCTAGCTCTTCATTGAGCTGTCACAGCTGCCTGCTCTTTAGTTATTTAATTCTATATTTAACGAGCTGTCTCCAGAGCCTTGAAGTTGGTGTGTTTGTATGTTTTCTTCTCTGTGAATTCTAGTATGGTCACTGAGAACTTCCTGGTTTTGCTTGTTTAGTTTTCCAGTATTTGGAACCACACATGAGGAGATTTTTTTTTGTTGTTGTAGTGAAAACTTGGACTTAACATTACATTGCAAGAGTAGACACATACTGAATAAGGCTTAATGTTTATTTAGTATTTATGGAAATTACGTCCAGGCATTTTGAAGAGGCTGAGTGTTAAGCCTCAGTCGCGTGCACCTATGTAGAGGGGGATTTGGGTTGTCTGAGCCCATAGAGGGTCATAGAGAGGAGTGGTTGATTCGATTTGAAATGGTTTATGTCAAGCATTCAAAGCAAGAAATGATACATAAACGGTACAATCGACAAAGGTTTAAATCCATACAAAGACATATGAAACAGTGGATAATTGTAGATCGCTTGAAAGGGAATGGAAGAAAGTGAACCAAAATAATCCCACCCCATATTTACCTAATCATTTTCTTTACATGTATTATCAGTATCCGGTTCATAACTTCTAATCAGAGCTTTGTACCTTACCAACACAGATTCCGATCATTATGAATTCTTTAGCTTCAATAAATTATTTGACAAGATGAAATATATAATGATCGTCGTGACACTGGACATAAAATTATTTCAAAATTCATAAAATTAAAATTATTTCAGAATTCATCATAGCATATGCAGATCAAGCATCCAAGTTTAAAAATACGTTCAGATTATTTTTCAATGTTTGCATTAGAAAAAGCATTAAAACAGGTGCAGATTTTCATACATATTATAGGCTATAATTCGCTGATTATGCCTAAATTGTTATGGTTTGGTTTCTTATTTCTTTCCTGGTGGTTGTTTTGTGTTAATTTTGTCCTTTTGTTTTGTTTCTACTGAGCAGTGTGTGGCAGGGGGCGTGGCTATCTCTCATCCTGGGGGTTTCCTCCTTGCACACCTGCTCCTCATCATCATTTGTCCCTCTATATAAGCATGTTCTTGGCTGCTTCTCCCTGCTGGATTATTCATTATATTTTCGGTTTGAATAAACAGTTTCTTCAACTCCTCTGGCTCTGCTCTGGGATCTGCTTCTGTACCCTGACAGAATAAACCAGCCATAATGGATCCCGCAGAGTTGGAGAAAGTTAAACATGCCATCTCATCCCAGGGGGCCCTTGTTGGACAGCATGACCAGGCTCTCCAAGAGATCATGACTACTCTCCAACATCTCTCCAGCGGAGTAAATCGGCTCAGCGGTCGCCTGGATGAGGTCTCCTCCCTGCTCACCTCTTCGAAACATCTAGACCAAGCTCCACTGGTCCACTGGTCCCTGCTTCTCAACCCCGTGAGCCCTTCATCCCCACTCCCAACAGGTCTTCAGGAGAGATAGGGTCATGTAAGCAGTTTATTCATCAGTGTAAGCTCGTGTTCGACCAGCAGCCTCTTTCGCATTCTTCTGATAAATCTAAGATTGCTTATGGGGAAAGCCTCTGCCTGGGCTGTGGCGTTATCTGCCGCTAATTCTCCACTCTGTGATTCTCTGGCAATATACTGCGGGTTTTTGACCATCCCCTGCAGGGTAAAGTTAAGGGTAACCGTCTGCTCTCTTAGGCCAGGGTTTGGATCCGGTTTTGGAATTTTCAATTAATTTTCGGATTTTGGCTGCTGAGTGTGGGTGGGATGAAAAAGGCGCTCATGGGCGTATATTAACGCGGCCTTAGAGAAGACATCAAAGATGAACTAGCAGCTCGCAAAGAAACGTCTAATCTGGAGGAGTGAATTTCCCTCTCCATAAGACTGGACATTTGCCTTCTTGAGAGACTTAAGGAAAGAGCATTCAGGCCCTCTCGCCCAGCTGGCTCCTCCCCATTCAAGTTCCACCATTAGCCAGCAATGCCTCCGGCTGCCGCTCAGCGGGACACCACGCCTACTCCAGCACCAACCCAGCCGCTCAGCAGTGAGGAACCCATGCAGCTCGGCAGGATGAGACTCACTTCGGAGGAACGCCAGCACCACTTCTACCAGGGGCTCTGCATCTACTGTGGCCAGACCAGCCATCTCCGGTGTGACTCCCCTGCACGGCCAAAAGACCAGGCTCACGAGACTCAGGGGGGTCACTGGTGAGCCACACTCCTGTTGATCCCTCCTCCAGGCGCCCCCTTCTGGAAGGTACCGTGTCCTTTGACTCTACTACAGTAGAGATCAAGGCGTTAATGGACTCAGGTGCTGATGACAACTTCATCAACGCTCAATTTGTAAACCAGTACGGGATACCTACTGAACCACTCCTTAGCCCTAAGAAAGTTTTTGCTTTGGACGGTAGACTGTTGGTCTGTGTAACTCACTGTACACTCCCCGTGTCCCTGCTGGTTTCTGGCATCCACTGTGAGTCAATTAAGTTTAACATTGTTCCCTCTCCGTCCTCCCTAGTCGTGTTGGGTCTACCTTGGCTTTCGTTAAATAATCTACATATAGACTGGTCATCACAATCCATAGTCAATTGGAGCCTTTTCTGTCATTCTCACTGCCTGCGTTCTGCTGTTCCACCAGTTTCCAAGCCTCGTGAGCCACCTAAGCCTGTGGACCTTTCTCTAGTCCCACCAGAGTACCATGACCCCTGACGTTTTTTCTAAAGACCGTGCTTCTTCTCTGCCCCCACATAGACCCTACAACTGTGGGATTGAGTTGGTTCCAGGTGGTCTCTACCCTCTAGCAAGTTGTACATTATTGTAAATTATTATGCCTTCTTTGTTGTTTCATGTCATCCACTCTTTGGTCCAGGATGTCAACCCGGTTATCTCATTGCTCATTCTGAGCACGCTGTCTCCAGATGTCTGCCAAGATCTCCATCAGATCAGTTAGCTTAGCTTTAATGTCCAGCAAAGAAATTAGCTTAGCAATGATCTAGTCCACAGCCTGTTTGATGTCAATGTCGCCATTTGTTACTTAGTTCTTCTTTGGGGTCATGGTAGTAAAGGTGAACCAGTACTTTTCTTTGCGGTAATTCTGCGAGAAATACAGTTTTTAGTCGCTTTTAACCAAAGATCTTTCTCAGAGCTAGCGACAGAGAAGCAGTTTCCAGTTCAATAAAAACTTAACATAATCTGATTTGCTTTATTTGTTTGAAATGCTTGGGGATTAAAAGTTTGAATGAATTTTTAGTTTGCATAACAAACTGTGTAATTCTAGATTTCCACAGAGGTTAGAATTATATTATAGGACCAAGCTGCTCTTTGGTGAGAATTACAGTTGGAGGTGCATGCCAGCTGCATTTTCAGCCCTACTGCCATCCTCTGCATACACACCACAAACAAGCTCACAGATCACATCCCCCACAGGGACAAAAGGAGGGGTCCAGAGCAGGCCATGAACAACATTGCATTCCTCAAAAGGAAAAAAAATAAAATTGGTTAAATAAGGTGCATTCAGCCATGGTTGTATAGAACAGTGGGTCAACCACTATTTGATGCAAGTTGGGAATTTTTCCAGAGATTTTTAGATGCAGCACCTTCAGTGACGCCTTGGAAAACCTGGTTTGGACCCAGTGATGCATTATTCAGATAGCACAATAGCACAATTTATTACACAATTTGGACTAATTAAACAGGTAAACATCCTCCTAAATCTCCAGAAATTGAACTGGTGTTCCTAACGGCTTTGCTGGTGGGATTTTCTGGACCTGTGAGGACTCGAGCAGGACCCAGATCTTTTTGCTGGGCCACAGGACAGGTTCCAGAGGCATGTTACTCATCCTCTGAAGAAGTACATGGATGGTCAATTGAAAGATGAAACACAGTTGAAGGATATGGAAGTGCAGTTAATGAAATTACAGCTGGCTAAAGCACACACAGATGCAACCCAAAATATAAAAGATGATTAAAAAACAGAATGAAGAAGAACAGGAAATTAGGGCTCAGGGTATGATGTGGCAGGGACTGATGCACGGTGGTGGTGGTGCTAGGGGGCGTTGATGAGGTGGAAATGTCAGTCGGGGTGGTGGATATTGGTCTGTCCCACCAACAGAGGGTTTCTTCAACGGTGGAGCCATGGATCACTGAACAAAAGAGCTTCCTTATGTGGGCAGACACTCAGCTCCGGCCCCAACCCCAACCCCTCTGGCTCCATACCACCTACTCATTCACTCTCTGCATTGTACTCTGAATTATGATAGCGAATGTGATGAGGCATATAGGGAGCTTTTCAAGGAAGTGGAAGAAATCAAGTGGCAAATTGAATCTCATTATGCGTATTTAGGTGAAGAGGGAGTACCATCCCACTGTAAATTAACTGATGAACAACTTATCTGGTACAAAATTGAGGTGCCCCATATTTTGTTAGCCTTAGCATCAGAAGAAGAAGTTAGGGAACTAGGTCCAAAGGATAAATGTCTTAGTGGCCTACAAGACAGGTTCAGTTCGGATATTCTGTGAGTTCAGTATACACCTTCCAGTAAAGCCTATCAAACTACTGACAGACACGTCAATAAATTCTGCAATCTTAGGACATTAGGTACTGACACGACACCACGGGTGTAAACATTAAGATCATGATTTAGCTAAATTTATGTTAGAGGATCTCCTAGATGATCTTTGGTCAAAAGGTCCTTTTGATGTTGGGTTTTACAGAAATTACATGCTTATTAAACTTGATATTGACAGTGTTCTGCTTCACGATGGAGTTTACCACTTAGACTCGTTTTAAAAGCAGATAATTACAGTTACCAGATGGCGCATGATTTTAGAGCTATAAATGACATAACCAAAACACCTGTTTTGTTCGTTTCAGATCCACATCCCATTTTGACCTCACTGGGCTCAAACTACAAGTGGTTCACTGAGTGGACCAGGCTAATGCTTTCTTTTGTCTGCCCTTAGCACCTGAGAGTCAGAAATATTTTACTTTTTTCTACAGTGGTTGTAAATGGTGTGCTGAGTCAAACGGTGCAGGGTTCCAGGAAAGAGTAAACAAATAGCAGAGCCCCTTAGATTCTATGGTAAACAGACAATCACCTTCTACTCTGTAAACAACAGGTCTCACTATTTTGATCACAAAGACTAAAAGATCAAAAAGTCATGTGACACCTACTTATCATTCTCACTCTACATTCTATTTTGTTTTACATGGCATCAGCATCATTCATTTTATTTTCCCTAAGGTTAACCAGATTGATGAAAGAACCTACAGCGCCACACATTTAATACACACTGAACCACTCAAAACAGGAAGGCGAATGTTCACATATGGCTGTTGTTGGCAGAAACAGGATGGTTCATTGAGTGCAGCAGCAGAGGTGGTTATATGTAAGGATGGACAGTTTGTCACAGTGAACATGGAGGTCATGACTTAAGCGCCCTCAGCACAGGCTGCTGAGGTGCTGGCCTCATGTTTGGCTTTGGAGGATGAAGCCCATCAAGAGGTGATGTTTGTTTATTCACTCAGCACATGCATGTAATATTGTTATTTGGGAACTGGCAGAATGGTGCAGAAATGGGTTTATGACAGCAAAAGGACAACCAGAAGGACATAAAGGTAATGATCAAAGACAGTCATGGTCTCTGGAGTGGCCATTGTGAATGGCCAGTTCTTCTGGTAAGTATGTTTTATGAGGCAGCTCTGGAACGAACCTTTGGTTTGTCTCAAGTGGGGACCCAAGCCGTGATGGCTAAACTTTTCATGTGGTGACATCCACATCTTATAGACTTGGTGCTGATTTTTTAACAATGAATGTAAGACTTGTCTGCTTTTCTATGTTAAACTAACCTTCAAACCTGGTAAGTTCCAGGGGCAGAGATTTTTTTTTTTCATATTGTTTTGATTGTTGATTCTTTTATGGGCTGGCCTGAGGCCTACCCCTGCACATGGGAAGGTTCCACCTCAGTTATTAAATCATTGGTTCATCATTATATCCACACTCATGGTTTCTTAATTCTGATTCGCTCTGACAATTATACATATATTGTAATTAACATTTTGCGAAGGTTGAGAAAATGCTGGGACTAAACCACAATTTTGGCTCAGTTTATCATCCCCAAAGGCAAGGCAAAATTAAATGTATGGACAGGAATCTCAAAGTCAAATTGGCAAAAATCTGTACTACCACAAGAATGAACTGGGTGAAGGCTTTCCCACTGACTTTTCTAACAATTAGACAAACTTTGACTCACTCCACAGGTTTCTCACAGGTCGCCTAATGCCAGGTCCTGCAGCTACCTTCCACCCCCAGCAGGAGGTGTCACTTCCAGACCTGTCACGTGTTGACACAGTGGTCACACCTTAAGTGGACTGGTCTTAATGGGGTTACTGCAGTTGGAAGGAAAAGGGACTCGCTGGCGGTCCACATGACGAAGAGGGATGGCCAGGTCCGGCTCATGCACTTGGAGAGATAAACCAGTTTTGGTGTTTAGATGTGCAGACAGTAATTAACTTCTCTCCCCAGAGCCATGCAGACATATGGTGGTGGTGTGGTAAGAATCAATTGTATGACAAACTTTCCAGAAAGGCCACAGGTCTGTGTGCCATAGTGACTTAAATAGTTCCACTAGTAGTAATTCCTTTTGAAGTATAACAATTCCTTACACAGCTGCCATTGGAGTTCCTCGAGGTGTTCCTGACAACTATAACCTGGTTGACCAACATGCAGCAGGTTTTGAGTCATCTCTGTTTTGATGGGTTACAATGAATAAAAATGTTGATCAGATTAACTATGTGCATTATAATGCACAGAGGCTTAGTAATTAAATACAAGCAGGTTTTGAAGCTATGAAAAAACAACTTAAAGCAAACTCTATGATGATCTTCCAGAACAGAACTGCACTAGACATGCTCCTGGAGGAAAAGGCAGGAGTATGTGGAATTTCCCTAACAATACATATTCAGGTGACAGTTTGTCCATGGTGATTGATGACCTAAGATCTTTCAGTAAAAGGATGAAAGACCACGCAGAGGTGGACACTTCCATCTGAGACACCTTTTTTAAATATTTTGGAAGGTTTTTATATCAACCGAGTATTTGAATAATTTGCTTACAATATTATTTACTTTTTGTGTGGTGTCATTGCATTTGGTGTCTTAATAAGCTTCCTCCTACAGCATGATGTGGCCTCTTGTAGAGGCCAAGAGGGAGAATGAAGAAAAGAAGAAGTTTCCAGTTCAATAAAACTTAACATAATCTGATTTGCTTCATTCATTTGAAATGCTTAGTGATTAAAAGTTTGAATGAATTTGTAGTTTGCAAAGCATACTGTGTAATTCTGATTTTTCACAGAGGCTGGAATTATTTTATAGGACCAAGCTGCTCTTTGGTGAGAATTACAGTTGGAGGTGCATGCCAGCAGAAGTGTCAACAGGAATGTGTGGTCATTAAACCAGCTCATGTGGAGGACGGGATTCACAGACCAGTGGAAAAAAACAGTTAATCTGGGGACAGAGTCCACAAGAAGCTAAAAGTGAGGGGGGGAGGCACGAAGGACCAATTGGAGAGGAAGACCCAGCCTAATCATTGTGTTTAAATTGATGGGTCAAGGGTCAGAGGGCGTCTTTTTCATCGTGCCTGGTGTTAGAACGTCCATTTAGACAGTAGCAGATAGGGACATTTTGAAGACCCAGAGCTCTGTTATTAGCACTTTCATGTTAGGAATAAATCTTTTGGTGGAAAACCTCAAAATCGTTCCAGACCTCGATTCTTGAACACGCACTTAGGCATAATCGGAAAATTATGGCCTACACTCAGAACCAGAAAAAAATCAGTTTACAATTTAAGGAGAGCAAATGTGTGTCTTCCAGTTTCCTGGAGACTTGTACAGCCATCTGAAGAGACGTCATTAAAATGTAAGGCACTGTTGTTGTTTGTATCATGAAGTATCGCTAGGATAATTTAAGTTACACACACTTATGACGTCAAGTAATGCTGTTGTACATTACCCTTACGCCACACTAGTTGTTTTTAAGGTTTGAGTACTGGCTCCTCACTGACAGCGCACAAATTCTGTGTGCACGTGGTGTGTACGTGATGCACAAGTGCCTGTAGGATATCCAAACAAAACTATGTTCTGATTTTCTAATTTCCTCACTTCTAACAGTCAGGCTGCACACAGGGAGTGTGCATGTGTCACATGAGCAGCACTAAGAGGCTCTCTGCGCAGTCTCTAAAAATCTACTATTAAATATACTATAAAAGCTATTCATCTAAAAAAAAAATTAAAAAATAAAGGCATGGTTTTTTTTTTTTTAGATGAATAGCTAAGGTTAAAAAATGAAAAACAGATTTTATAGGGTTGTGAAGTATGGCATAAGAGCAATCCATTCATTCATTTTCCAATCCGCTTTATCCCTTTCGGGGTCACGGGGTTGCCGGAGCCTAACCCGGCTACTCATGGGCGAAGGCAAGGGACACCCCTGGACTGGTCGCCAGTCTGTCGCAGGGGCCACAAACACACACCCATGCACACTCACATGCACACCTAGGGACAATTTACAATGACCAATTAACCTATGAAGCATGTTTTTGGACGGTGGGAGGAAGCCGGAGTACCCGGAGAAAACCCACGCATGCACAGAGAGAACATGCAAACTCCACACAGAAAGGTCCCCCAGCCAGGACTTGAACCGGGAACCTTCTTGCTGTGAGGCAGGAGCGCTAACCACTGCGCCACCGTGCAGCCCTAAGAGCAATCCAGTCTCAGTCAAATGCGTATGTATTCAACGATATTACGCTCTGACATACGTGTATTACCCAACCCATAAGAGATACAGCACACCGTTCATTTGCAACAGGGGGATGGATTGCTCCTCAGCTTCACTGAATAACTCTTTTCACCATCTGTTCTCGAGCAGTGACCAGCTGCTGCCATCAGTAGAGGAGAAAGCACCTGGTAAAGATCTAAGGGAGGCACAGAAAACGGACAACACTGAGGGGTTCTTGATGCTAGATCCAATTACAACATCCCTGCTTTCTGACTGACTTGAGAGTGACAACTTCCACTGAGGTGATCAGACAAACTGCGATCCACTTTAACAGGATCCTCTTCACGCACAGCAGTTAAAGCCCACGGAAATAAATTCAGAGGGAAATCTGCATCCACAACCAAGCAAGAAACAAGGTTCAAAAAGCCAGGCCAGACCACCACAAAGTGCAAAGGCAAAAACTGGCCCACAGGAGGGTCTTACACAGAAATCCAAACAGAACTGGGTCTGAGTGGACTGAGGGGTAAGGCCAGACAAACTGAGGAGACACAGAGGTGTTATAAGTGTAGCAGGATCAGGTCTGATTACATGGAGCATTGTAAATCAACTGTCCTTACAGGTGGGTACGAGCTGTCTAAGGGGGGTGGGGGGTGGGGGTCAAATCAGGGACATGCAGGGACTTTTAAGATCGTGGAAAACCCAGTTAGCCCATGAAGCAAAAATGTTCATGCACATTTTTTGATGGGCATGCTGTGGTCGACAGGTTGTAATGAACAGTTATTCAACACATTAGGGTAAGTAAGCGTGAGGTAGATAAAACACAACCCTATCCTTTTTCCTTCATTTCAAACCCTGCAGACTATGCAGGAAGCCCTTTAGTGCTGTTCATGTGAAATGTGCGCACTCTTCACACATCTCTTGCGTGCAGCCAGACTGGTAGAAATGAGGACAAAAAATCTGCGCACCTCCTGAGATGAAGCCCTTCCTCTCTACAACCCTCTGTGACCCAGACAGCCCAAAAACCCACAGAACCTGTCATGAGTTGACCCATACAGGTGCATATGACTTGGGCTTTGATCAGACCTGACAGGCCATGACATTATGACCATTTCTAAAACCACAGTTCCACTTACGGCTGCAGATGGTCTTTTGTTTGTCACTTGGAAGCCCTACAAGCTTCTCATTCTGTTTTTTTTTTTTTTTTCAGTTATTCTACGATGAAAAACTGTGTTTGACTTTTCTTGTCTTGTCACAGCAAGCAACTGTGATTTAGCGTACGTGTTTAGCATCTCTGTGACAAAGACAATGTCTTTATTTCATTGTTCAACAGATTAGCCATATTTGCACTAGTCGTCTCAATCACTGTTTCTGTTTGGAGCACATGAAACTTTAGCTGCCTTCATTGATGACAGTCCACATTTATAGGTGTGGTGGAGACAGGTGTTTAAGCTCCATATGCTGCCACTAACCTACTGTGCCTGCCAAAACAACTGAAGCCATAACTTCTGCTTTGGCTTAGTTGTCGACTGTCAGGATGGTCAAGAAATGTTTAGAAATCCTAACATATGCAAGGTCTTCCGTAAAAATAAAACAACATGACGAAAAAAAACAGAGCTAATAGTTTATAAAACAAGGTCATAGAACTATTAAGACAAAAGTAAAAAACATTTAGGAGGTTAGTCTGAGTGCAGCAGCTCCAATTGTGGCCGCATTGGAAAGTGACAAAGAAAGACATTTTATGTACAATAACTTAACTACACTTGGGAAACTTAAGACACTTCCAGAAATGCAGAAGCTTTGGCAATTTACAGGATGATTCAATAAAGAAAAAGCATTACATAAAATGCAATAAAACAATTGACAAAAATATAAATCCACCAAAGTGCAGTCATTCAAACGAGGGCAGCAAAACACAGCAATCTTTAAGGTTTGGATTAAAACATAGAAATGTGAATTCATGAGGAATCTGCCACCATCTGTGAGCAGCTGAAAGCAGGGCAGAAATCGCTTCTTAAAATCAGGGTCAAAGTTGACCAAAGGGTCAGTGGTGGATCCTCTCCGCCAAATTTTCATGAAATCATATTTGACTTTTATTTTACATCAATTAGAGGCTCAGACGTCCGTGACCACACACTTATCAAAGTCTCTCGTGTTGGTGATTACCATTGACTTAGACAGGCCAGGTGGACCAAGTGGTTTAACGTAGAATTCCGCACCCAGGTGCTCTGGATCTGCTTCCTTCCTGTGCTTCAGGAACCAGTTCAGCATTTTTTTCTGAGATGGTCATTAAAATAAGCAGCTGTCCCTTTCAAGCTTTTTCTTTGCTTCATCAGAGCTATTTTGTGTTTTTGATTCACAAATCTGATAAGGATCAGTGCTTTATCTGATTCTTTTCTCCTGGGAATCAGGTAGCAGATGTCGATAGTATTCAAATCCATGGAAATCCCTTTAGAAGTGAAAAATGATCCAACTTGTCTCTCCACGCTCCTGCCTAAAGCACTAGCAGCTCCGCTAGCTTCTGTGCTAACATTAGCTGCTCTAGGCCTAACCCGGGGTTTGAGCTGAAATCCTGTTAGAATGATGTTCATTCCTACTTGTTGATCTACGTTGTTCGCTCTCCTATCCAAGAGGTCAAGATGATTATCCCGTTGTTCATTTCTTGCTGTTTCTCATTGGAATTCTTCCACAAGTTCAATCAGAGGTGTTAGCTTAGCATCTAGCTCTATCAGTGGAGTTAGCTTACCTTGGATGCCAGCAAGCGGAATTCTGAGCTCTGCAAGGTCAGATGTTTCTTGGTTTTTCTTCAGTTCCATGTTCAGCTCTCTATTTTCCAGAATTACTACTTTTTCTGTAGTAATTATGAGGTAATTCAAGATTAAAGTCGCTCAGACATGACGAGATCAGGAGAGCTGAAGACATGCGTTTATCAGGCCTTGACAGTTTCCTGTTTCCATTTAAGATCTGTTCCTCCAGCTTTTCCCTGCTAGTCCGTCTGCTTACCTCAAGTGGTATTGAGCCCACATCTGAGTCTGCTTCCCTGGCCTTTCACTCTAGTTCTAACTAGATCATTTTGTCTCTATTCTTTAGTCTGCTCCAACCTGAATCCTGTTTGGACCTCACCTCTCCTGGACTCCATTCAAATCTAACCAGCCTAGACTTCTTCCCCACCTGGACCTCCAGAAGCTTTTTGTTAAATGAGTCATTTTGTTTCCCATTACCTATCTCTCTATCTTCATCTGATCATGACAGCGTCTGCTCGTGACCAGAACCGGGACTTCCAAGACCAGAACTGGAACTTATGAAGATGCATCTCTGTAAAATCCTCATAGTTCTGTGGAGAATCCTTCAACGGCTTTGTGTTTGAATTGCAGCTTAAATGTTTAAATATACAATCTTGATATGGAAAATGGTAGTTAAAGCATTATTGGGAAGCTTTCTTAAAAAAATCATTTTTAAATGAAAAAATACAGGAAAAAAAATCACAATCAGTTTTGTAATACTAATTTAGAAATGATCACACAACATCAAACAGTACAGTGGAGAAGACGGTAGTTTTTAGGAAGTGCTCCAAATGTCAAACCTCATTTCAACCATGAGAAAAGTGGAGGTGGTGGAGGAGTATAAATGCCTTGGTGTTAACCTTCGCAACACTGGACAGGAGAATCAATAGGGATGACATTTTAATGAAGGGACAAAGCAGATTCTTCTTCTTTACCAAGTCCACAGGCAGGATTTTCTTAATCTTCTGAAAGTTTGTTGTCGAGAAAGTGAAATCTCAGTACAAGATTTTTGTTTTCGTTAAATATTTGCAGAATTCTGTAACTCTGCAGATGATCCTCCTACAGGGAGAGGAGGGCGATGATTGTTGTTACATTATTTCTGCCAGTTTCAGGGGAAAAACTTTAATACTGAGATGTTTGTTGCAAATCACATTTACTAAATGACAGCAAATGGTGATACAGGTGGTAACCATGTGCATCAATAACCAGAACTCGAGACAAATCAGGGGAAAAAAGAAGGAATACACCAGAATCTCATTTGCTTTATCAGCACTCGTTATGTATATGGCTATTTTTGACTTTGCAGACAGACGCAGAAATAATGAAGAACCTTCAGAACTTTCATTGTCTATCTATTTTATTGTAATCATTTTAATTCTAAAACCTCCAGATCCCTCCAATGCTGGCTTTGCATTTGGTCAAGTTTTTGCATTTAATGGCATTGCATGGAAAAGAGAAGACAATAACTCCTGAAGTCATGACTCATCTTCCAGACAGTGTGCCTGAATGAATGAGAGCATTCATGGGCTTTGCAAAGAACAGAAAGTCTGCACATTTTGATTTGTCCATGATTTGATTTTTCTCTTGCATTTGTTTTTTGATTGAGAAAATGTTTTCATGTAAAGCCCTTTGAGTTACTTTGCTCTCCAAATGAAGTTTGATTTGATTTGAAAAGTCTGAGTTGATGAAAGGAAAACATCTTGTAAACAAACGTGATGTCCAGATGTTCTGAAGAACAGAAACCAGAATGATGAAACAAAACAAAACAATGCAGAGTTTTTGGAAGGGAACTCCATATCAGTCATGAACATCACATGGAGGGGTCATGCCCCCCAAGTGGGTTGTGAGCTGAAGAATAAACTTTGGAGGGAGATGGACGAGGAGATCCAGATTATTCCTAAAAAGCAGAATGGTGATTGGAGCAGTCTTTGACAGACAATTGAGTGAAGGAAAAAGAGAGCGCATGGAAAGATTCTGATTTCATGTTAGAGGATGCAGGGGGGCTGCTGAAATCCAAGGGGTTGCACTCTGTTTGTCAGATATGAGAAGACACTGGCATTACCTGACCTGCTTCTTCCATCTGAATGAACCCTAAAACAACATCTCTGGGGACTCCATCTACACAGTGTATGCTTACTGACCCCCTTGTTTGGTTTTTCCTTCCATGAGTGCAAAAACTTACGGTAGATATTTCTGATTTTGAGGAGCCTTGGTTTTTCTCCCCAGATTTTTCTTCCTGTGTAATTCCTGGAATCTGCCAGGAGCTGTGTGCTGCTCCTCAGAGATAAGTCTTCACTGTTTTGCTATGACAGACAAATGTGTCTCCTCCTCCTGGCCAGAACCACTTTAGAGGTTCAGCAATTATTTTATCTTCAGTAATTAAGTCAGGAGACCTCAACTGAGGCTTCAGAAAAGCATCATAGAAAAAAACGTATCTATGAAAAACATACAGTATGTGTACGATCGTAGGCATAAAGACACGAGCAAACAGAAACAAAGGAGAGGAAACTCGCAAGTCCATCCATTTCCATCTCCTTTTTCCTCTCTAGTCTTATAAATTCAGAACTTCACTGGATTCTTAATTTAATTTGAATTCACATTTTTCAATGTTTAATGAAGTTTAACAACTGAAACATGTGGCTGCTTTCCTCAAGTCCGGAGTGACGTTGAGTTTATTTTACCAGGAAAACATTGAATAAGAGGAAATACACAGAGGCCAGACAAGGAAAGGCATCAAGTGTGCGTGTGTGTGTGTGTGTGTGTGTGTGTGTGTGTGTGTGTGCGTGTGTGTGTGCGTGTGTGTGTGCATGCGGACTGTACGTGCGAGTGTTTGTGCTTATGAAACTTTGTAAGATCCTTTAATTGATCAGCATTGATAGAGGATCGATCAGTGATAATGATTACTTGCAGAGTCAGAGGATGACATGATTACAATAAGAAATATTCAGAATTATTTTTAATAGTCTTTGATAATGCTGTGATCCATCCTGATGAAAAAAAGATTATAGGTGTACAGTATCTGAGTATTCCTTATAAATATTTCTTCAAAGGAAGTAAAACTGTGGTTTAAACCTTGGATTCCTAAAGCCCTTCGTCATGATACTGGATTAAAGAGTAGAGTCTTAGTGACCTACTCAGACCAGACTGGCTGCAGAGGAGCGTCCTAGCACCTCAGAACAGTCCCAGTGAGTTAGAACGAGTAGAGGAGGGATGCCTGAAACAGGCAGACAGAGGAGGAGTTCCCCTATGAGGTGCCATTGGTGACATTATTCTGAATTAGCGTTCATAAACACATGTGAAATCTCTCACTCACACAGGTGAAATGCCTGTATACATACAAGTGAGAAAGTCTACACTTATGTACACATGTGAAATGTGCTCATACACACAACTGAAAATCTTCTTCCCCAGTCATTTTTCTTCTGACTTTAGTTATAATCACAAACATCACTGGCAACAATAATTCAGTGGAGGTTTTGCATCACCTTACAATGAAATAACTTTAGGAAGATTGACATGACAGCTTTACACCAGATTTGTCCCTTTACATGGAGCTTCTTCATTTATTTTTTGTAAAATTCCATGAGATGCTCAACTGCAGACAAAACAATCACTTTTAGAGTCTGTCTGATTTATTATATTTCACACAAAATACGTTATCCCCATTTGTTTATTATATAATAGAAGGACATGCAATCGAAATTATACGATTTTATATATCATGACAACATATAGCTTGCGATACTCCTCATTAAATTCCTGACTACAAAAACGTTATTTGACAAGAGGGGATTAGTTACGTTTCCACTCCACAGATACACAAAACTTTATCGACATTCTTAAAATGACAAAAATTCACTCTTTCCTTTAAATCATAATCATGCGAATAAACACCAATAAACTCATGCGATAAGTCATTCAAAACCACGAGGATTGATAAGCACTAGTATTGTTTCAGGTTGATTCACAAAAAGGGAGTATATGGGTGACGTCACGGCTCCTGGGGACCGCTTGCAGTGTAGCCAGACCATTAATAATGCATATTCATGTAAACAGACGCACGAGAGAAGTAAGCAGTTGGACCTTTGTTTCTGTTTGATAACATCAGACCCATTCAAATTTTTGTCACGGCTCCAGCGCTCATCATCATCTGTCAAAGGAGACGTCTGCGCAGGCCATGGAGCTGCAAGCGGAACTGCTCCTCCTGGGTGGGAGCGGAGATTTTGATGAAATCTTGGTTGGTGATTTCACAGAGGAGATGTGGCTCCAACACGCAACTGTTGATGAGCTGTGATGCTGTGGGACCCCTCGTAGCGCCCGCTGTGCGGGGCTCAGCGCAGCCACTTCCATCCAAGAAGTGCATTTAATTCGAAAAATGTTTCCATTGCAGTTTTGCGAAATTTGTCCATTTCGATACGCCCCAAAAAACCACCTCCTCCAAGCGCAAAAATGTTTTTTTTATATAAATGGGCGTTTTTTCAAAATTGTGGTGTTTCCATTAAGCAAATTTAGTATCGCAAATCCAATTTGCGCAATTTGAGAGATAATGGAAACACGACCATTGTGCCGAGACGGGAAAAGCGATGCTTGCCGATCATCCACGGTTTCGGTACTCAGAGACCTGGGGGTCCCTTGCAGGGCTGCATTTGAAGCATTTGACAAGGTGTGAATAGTCTCTGCTGAAGCAAGATATTAGTTAGTAAAGCTGTTTCTTCAGACAGAGTTGTTTGGGGGGGTGAGATGATTGTAAAATCCCACTATAAACCAAATTCAATTTTTACTGAAATTTTCACCAGAGTGCATGAGTGATGTTCAGTTGCGTGTGTGAGAGGATTTTCAGTTGTGTGCATGAGCACATTTCACATGTGTACGTACATTTCCACTTGTTTGTATACAGGCATTTCACCTGTGTGTGTAAAAGATTTCACATTTGTTTATGAATGCTAATTCAGAATAATGTCACCAACTGCACCTCATAAGAATAATTTAAATGTTTTTTGTACAGATCAGATATCAAAAGGAAGTAAATGCTCCCTCTGTGCTTGGCTCTGGAGCTTTGCTTTAAATTCAAGCCAACTTACAGTCAAATAACACATGGAGGAAGGCTTCATAGCCTTTTATAAGTCATATTCTAATGCTGGCCCCACAGCCCACTGCTTTTGATGAAACAAGATTGTGAAGCAGTGTAACATCTTTCAACTGGATTAAACTGAGACTTATCATTCTCAATCGGTTATTCTCTCAGTGCCAATTCAGAGCTTCCAATGAAGAAAAACTCATTCTGCAGTTATGAAACCCTTCAATATTTTCCCACTGGTCACAGCTGACAAACAAATAACAAACACTAATCTGAAAATGATGGAGTAAATCTAACATGCTCAGAGGCTTCACCGGGCCTCCATTCAATGCAAATCAACGTGTAAGATGGCTGACTGTGCAGAAAAGCTGCCCTTCAGGACTCTCATTTATTTCTCTGATCAAACACACCAAAAGAAAGCTCTGCATTGATTTGATTGATGTGTCTTCTGTCACCACAGCCCCTCCACACGCTCACCGAATGTGCCACTGAATGACTGATAACTGAGCAATAGCAAGAAGTCGCTTCTCTTTGGGGTGAAATGAGATGTGAAGCCAGCTAAATCACATGCAGTAATGAAACAGTGACCTTTGTCATTCATCAGCAGGACTGACCCTGACTGACCTCTCTGCCAGCATAAAAACAGTTCCATACTCGTGATTTCCAGTCTAATAACTACGAAAGGAAACTACGAAAGGAAATTCACTCCCAGGATTTTGAATGCAAGTATGTATTTATTTAGCAAAAGAATTAAAACTCAGACAAAGATCAGCTAATTAAACTCAAATTGGTGTCAAGAGCATCCACACCCTCTAAAGTTCAAGTGAGTTGTAGAGAAACTTTTGATGAACTCAAATGACAACAAAATCCGAACTATTAACATTTTAGCAAAAGAGGTTCTCCGACACAAAAAAATTAGAATCAACACAATGAAGTTGTGTATTACTGAACGCAGTTGGATGTTTTTACTTTCCTGCATGGATGGTGCTGGGAGCACCATCTTCTGGCTGGCAGAAAAAACTGACCAGAGAATAAGAAAAAAGAGTGATTAAACAGAAACGTGTTGACCATCATGTCTGCCAAAGAAAATTGATTTTGAAATTATGTTTTAAAAGAACAATTTATAATACAAACTAACGAAACATGTTTTATTGTGTAAAATGTTCCTCCTTTGAGACTTTGACCCTATGGAGAAATCACACAACAACAGCAAGTAAAAGGCAATGAAAGGAGGTGAAATTTCAGACCAATCTAGACATCCTGGAGCAAGATGTGTGGTCTGGTGTCACAACAACCCGTTCCCACTCTCAAATCGTCACATATTGACACATGGGTAAGGGGCCCTCCACATCAAAAATTTGCGCTTTGGGTGTCCCCAACTCGTCGTTTTTTGACGTGCTGGTTCATCCAATGAAATCAAGGCTCCCTAACCTTCAGGCCACAAACTGGTACTGGTCCAGTACCAGACTGCACCGGTACCCTGACCCTAATCGCAACCAAATTCTGGACACGGACCGGACTAGCGTACCGGTACTGGAAGCATCCCAAGGTTCGGTCAGACACGTCATGAGGTTTGGTCCATGTTCGGTACCGCGTCTCACAAAACGACTGGACCCCTGATTTAATCGGAACAGCCAGCGCATCAAAAAATGATGAGTCGGGAGCACCCAAAGCGTCAAAGACTGACGCAGAGGGCTCCTTACCCATTCATCAGTGTGTGATGACTTGGGAGTGAGAACATGTAGGTCACAAAGCTTGGTTTCAGTCGCAGCTCATGGATCTTTCAACAAGATAACAAAGCAAACGATGCAAAAAATGTGTTTGTTCAAGAGGCCTGTACTGGGTCCTGACCTGAACCTGTCAAACGTCTGTGGAAGCAACTGAAACATGCCCACAGCAGGGTCTACAGAAGGGCAGGAACTAACGACTTAGAGTTTTCCATTTACATCTTTAGCTGTATTTAAATGTATGTTACCTGATTGGTTGGTACATCCATTTACTGTATCTGAGAACTGAAGTGAGTGTGACGTCACCCATAGAAAATATTTTTCTTTCAGCTCCAATGAAATGGAGTGTATTCATTCACTTTTTTTTACAATAGGGATACATTGGAGACGGATATCCGCTGTATGCACATTTGAGGACTACAACTGCAGCGATGATGCGAAAGCGTTTGGATCCATATGCACACAGATGAGTTTAATAACAAACAAAGCCGGCAGGGCAAAACACAAAAGAGTAGTCAAAGGACAGGAAGGAGTCAAACATGGAGCTAGGCAGGGAGACGAGTGAACATTCCTCAAATGTGGCCTGCAAGTATGGCCTTCTTTTTCCAGTTTTTTAAAGATTGGTTCGGTGTATCCTTCTGTATAGTCCATATTCCAAGATGCATTGTAGCTGAACGTGGAGATTTTCAAACAACAACAGTGGACTGAGCCAGAGGTGATACTACTATGTGTACGCCTTAAACTGTAGGCTAAGGGATTTAGCCATTAAAGTAAAGCACATATAATCTATATTCTAACTATAATGTATCTATAATCTATATATAATGTAAAGCATTGATCCTGCATGACTGTGCCAGAGAGCGCTGTCTGAGGACTCACAGCAGTCACAAGGCTGGTCATGTCGGAGCTCGTGTGTGGACCTTTCTGTCTATGTAGAATCATTGTGCTTATATCTAGATGTATTTTTGCTTTTACTTCAATGTATGTCGCTTTACTGCGACACAGATCGAAGATGCATGATTTTTGACATCATCCCTGTCCCCCCATGTGTCTTTTCTGGGCAAAATAGCGCCGGCTGCCTGTGTGGCTGCTGCCCACCACTGGGCAATATGTATTGTATGTATTGTCCAAATAATTTCCTTTGGGTTTAATAAAGTGTATTGAATCTTCAATATAATGACATAGTAATAGCTGTTTATTTCTCAACAGAAGTTTATAGGGTTTTGGCTTTTTGGGACCAGCGAGTACTTCAAGTTAGAAACATCTGGGGGGAGGGGACACTCAGTCCAGTCATTGTATACAGTCCATGGATGTTGCCCTTGAATTTGGACACAGCAGTTGTCGTGTTTCCATTAACTCTGAAATGGATTTGCGATACTAAATTCGCTTAATGGAAACACCACAATTTTGAAAAAACTCACATTTATCGCAAAAGGTTTTTGTGCTTGGAGGAGGTGGTTTTTGGGGCGTATCGAAATGGACACATTTTGAAAAGCTACAATGGAAAAACGTTTTTTGAATTAAATGTGCTTCTTGGATGGAAGTAGCTGTTCTGAGCGCTGCACAGCGGGCGCCAGAGAGGTCCCGCAGCATCACAGCTCATTAAAAGTTGCGTGTCAAACGGAATTGTTGTAAAATCACCAACCAAGATTTCATCAAAATCACTACATTCATAGCCGCTCCCTCCCAGGAGGGGAGGTTAAGCTTGCAGCTCCATGGTCTGCACAGATGATGATGATGAGCGCTGGAGCCGTGACAGAAATCTGAATGGATCTGATGTTATCAAACAGAAACAAAGGTCCAACTGCTGACTTTTTAGAATGGTTATTTGTTAATACCGCTGGACAGGCTTCTCTCGTGCGTCTTTTTACATTTATATGCATTATCAATGGTCTAGCTGTGCTGCACGTGGTCCCCAGAAACCGTGACGTCACTCAAATGCTCCTTTTTTGTAAATCAACTGAAAACAATACTAGCTTTCATCCATCCCCGTGGTTTTGAGTGACATATCGCCTAAGTTGGTGTGTGTTTATTTGCATAATTATGATGTTATGGAAACAGTGTCATTGCAAAATTGTTATTTTTGTCATTCCTAGAATGTCGATACAGTTATGCGCATCTGTGTAATGGACGCAGTTGATTGGTTCGAGTCAGTCTGCATGAGTTTGTTGGAAGGCCACACCTCTACACATTTGAAAGCAGACTACACAAAATGTGTCAATCAAACGCTTCAAATGTTAGATATGAGACCACCTGCTGTTTTGAGACATGTGATTGGTCAGTTTATAACTTCAATCATTTCAACTACAGAGAAAATATCCTGGAAAAACAATGATTATCAAGAGCAAGAATGAGCAAGAATGAGCAAGAGCAAAGCAAGAATGGTGATTCTGACCAATAGAAGGACTGGGCTGTGTACTTCTCCATAGAAGCCTGTGGGATTTTGTCTTCTTGGAGCCGGCAGGTACTTCCTGTTTGGAGCGTGAATGGGGAGGGGTCACTCCGTCACGGTTCCATTTTATGTGTACTGTCTCTTTAAATATCTTGAGCTGTCAGAGCTGTGCGCATGCGGGGTGCTGGGTGTGAGAAGTGCGTTGTTTTGAAGAAGTTTGGTTTAAGCGGATTTGGGGCTTCAGAATATGGTGAGTGGAAAAATGAAGTTCTCCTTTCTTCCGTCATGTTAGAAACGCAACAAGTGACGTTAAAGTAAAAAGCACTTTAGCAGATAGACGTGTTCTTGGAAAGAAACGTGACAAAAAGACAAGCGTTGGTTTTTCCACCGCCTCTGCAGGGGACATGCTGGTGCTGGATGGTCTGGAGGAGGGTTTTGTTTGTCTGACCTCATGGAGGCGGTGGGTTGTTGTTCTTTCAGCATATCCGTCCATTGTTTGCCTGCGGCGGAACATTTACTCGAGTACTCCATCCTGAATACTCGGGTAAATAAAGGAGTGGAAACCAACGGGCTTTTGCCACCGCGGGGAGCAGGCGCGCGCTCAGGTCCCACGTGCAAAGAACATGTGTTAAAGGTCACAGCTGTTCTTAGTAAACAAGGCAAGACCATCTGGACGCAGGAAGTGCTCCTAAATCGGAGCTCAGCAAACACAAAGGTGTCACGTGACTGGTGACCACGGTCAGACTGGTGTGCAGCAGCTCCTGCTAAATTCTTCTCCGTTTTACTAGATGAAGGTCTTCTATGCGCTTTGCAAATGCTGGGTGGAGCTTCCATCAGCCTGTGGGTGGAGCTTCCATCAGCCTGTGGGTGGAGCTTCCATCAGCCTG
>BSAI01000231.1:175198-199014 GCA_036245035.1 Adrianichthys oophorus | reverse complement strand
CCTGTGGGTGGAGCTTCCATCTGCCTGTGGGTGGAGCTTCCATCTGCCTGTGGGTGGAGCTTCCATCTGCCTGTGGGTGGAGCTTCCATCTGCCTGTGGCTGTGAGATCTAGCAGACATCAGGCTCTTCCACCTGCATCCAGGTGTTGCTGCAAGTGGAGCAAGTGTCAGCAATGTAGGTCTGTGGAGCAGCTGGAACGTTAAATTGCGTCTTTGAGCAGCTTTGACCTCACGTCTGTAATCTCAGCTGTGAGCATCATCACAGCTTCTTCGGATTCCTTCCCCTCTCATGGATCGGCTGCCTCTTCCTCTTCCCTAAACTTTTTCTGATTTGTCGTTTCCATCCAGGTCCTCTGTTGTTTTTTTTGTATTTGTTAAACTCTTTCCGCTGTCTTTCAGTCAGCAGCTTGAGCACTCATGCATTTTCGCAGGTAACGCACATGTGTATCATCTGCATGTTTGAATCATTTTGTGAGTGAAAAATCTCATAGATCACGCTAGGTCTGTACTGAAATAATTCCTTCTGATTGGTTTGGATCATTGACTGTATATAGAGACCTGGACTGAGTGACCCTTCTTCCCTGGCGTTCCAAACAGATGGTACTCGCAGGCTGTGAGAAGACAAAACCTCATAGACTTCCATAGAGAAATAAACAGCTATCACTCAATGTTCTTTGTCAGATTAACAGTTCTTGATCTGATAACTTTTTAAACATGTTCTAATTAATCCTCTTTTTTTTCTGTCATAATATTTTTTGATTAGGTGGTAGGGGTGTGGCCTACCAACAAGCTCACTCCTGATTGGTGAGAGTGGTTGCCATAGAAATGTTGACTAATGCTACATTCGTACCACACGCGATGCACGTTCAAGAACGAGCTAGATCGTTGGTTCTTGAATGCGTATGTGTATATGGGATGTTCTCACTGGACTGTCACTACCCTGTAGTAGTGCATGTACCAGCATTTAGAAGAGGGTTGGTATGAAGTGTTGACGCGGTGAAAATCTAGTGAATCCTGCTCCAGGCTTTTTCCTTCACAGCTCAATTCCAATATGTGATCTTGGTGTCGCATAATTTTGGCCAGTCACAAACCGCAATTAAAATTTCTCTCTAATTTCAAACGTTGACATTTTCGTTGATAAAAAAGGGACGCCATCCATACGTCACTGCCAAATCCAAATCCCTGAATGATCAAAGTTTGACCTGGGTCATCTTTCAACGTGCATTCACTGGCTGCATGTTTTTTACAGAAAGCCTGTAAACGGTCTTAAATACTTGGGTAGAGACACGTGAACGTCGAAGGCCTAACATGCGCATTTACGCACGCTGATGTAGACTTTTGAAAGTGGTCGCTTGAACGTGCGTTGCTGAGGCCAGAGTGAACGTAGCTTCAGACGGAATCGCACCAATCAATACGTACGTTGTCTGGTTCCACACAGACGTGATCGAATGGCGACTGAATTGACTTCATCAGGTTGGAACTGGAAGTAAACCATTTTCTATGGGTGACCTCACACTCACTCAGTCCAGTTCTCATAGACAGTCAATGGTTTGGATGTAAAGGGGAGTCCAATGTGGCAGAAAATCAAATGTGATACTGAGCAGATGTTGAATCACTTCCTATTTGATTGTGAGTAAATTGCTGAAACAGAAGCAAAGACAAACCCGTGATACTTTGAGGAGGTCCTGCAGCATTTTTCAGACCGACATCCTGTGACGCTGAATCTGATGTTTCAGAGTGAAGATGGATGAGGAGGGCTTTGAGGTCCCGCAGAGGACGGACTACCGCTACCTGGTGCAAGACGAGGAGGAGGAGGAGTTGCAGTACGTCCAGCGCAGACACTACATCAGCCCCTTCCTGGTACTGTCCAAACATTGCATCTTCCTCATCTGCCTGGGCGTGCTCGCTCTGCTGGCTCTCGCCGTCTACCTGGGCTACATGGCGCAAACTCTTCCGCCAGGACTGGCCCGGGTTCTGACCCACTGTGGAGAGTTCCGAGGAAGACATGTGAGTGCGTGCTTTCAGAGGGACGGCACAGCTAAAGCTGCTCTGTTTCTGCCGCGTGTGGAGGCTGTAGGACTGCAGGAGAACCTCCACATTCATGAAAGATTTGGAAACAAAGTACAGTTTCAGCAGGAAATTAGAAGGACATTCTTAAAGCTTCAATGAAGCTTCTCCTGACACACGCTCACCTCTTTTATGGTGCTGCAAACACCTTATTGCCGTGCTGTCTTTTTGGATGTTCATATAGACAAATGAGGACATGCATTATTTACCTTTGAGTTATTTACAAAATGTAATTTGCAAAAATTTCTATCTCGTTGTTCCAATGAACCTACCATTAGTATGACAGACTGTCAGTTTCTTTACAAATGGACAAACCTATATTAGCAATAGATCAAATACTCAAGGTCGTGTCACACTGCTGCATACATACATTTTGCGCATGTGCCACGTAAGAAAATTGCTCATACATGGATATATTTTGACAATGTTGTGGTTTTTATGCATGACATCTTCACAGATGTATCACGATTGAACCACGTCAAAACCATGGAAGAAGTACGAATAAACCACGCAAATATCAGATAAACCTCAGAGTCTTTTAATGTCTGGATGAATCACATTGGGTCAGCACCATGGACCGCAACTGCTGCCCCTCACGGTGCAGTGGGATTCCTCTGGTCCGCACTGCTTCTAATAGTTCTGGTAAACACACAGCCCGCCGGGGGGCGTGTACAGAAGAACCCCGCTGAGACAGGGGAATCCTGGTGGAAGCCGCAGCTGAGGGGGGATCTGCGAGAGAAGGTGAACAGAATGAGCGATCTGTATTTCTCAGGAATTAACAGTTGTCATCTTTGGCATAAGGCTTTATCCGATGATCAAAACAGGGTTGGAGTTTAACTAAAGAAACAATCCAGAGTTTAGATCGTTTCTGACCCAGAGTTTCAGTCTGCCATTTCTCCCTTGGTGACTTTTCTGTCATGGATGTTATTTCTGCCTCAGGTCTATTTACCGGGTTTGGCGATGGAGGAAATTGGGCTGTTTTCTTCTTGTTTTGTTTCATCTTTTGTCAGGCATATGGCTCGATCATCTTAAGATTTTAAATACGACAGAAAGTTTGATGTGTTGTGACATAACTCTGCCAGTGAAATAAAATATGCGAATGGTTCTGCTTTTACTGAATAAATCTTTTCCTTCCTTATTAAGTCTCTCCTCCACAACCATGAGAAAAACATTTTTTTTCCTGTTTCTTTTAAAACTCTTATAGCCGATTTTCATGTCTTTTACCCACTTTGTGTAACACAAAGCTGCAGCTGCACCTGTCCCGTTCCCGTCCGAAGGTTTCTACCATGCACAGTTTTGTGGTTTAAAGTGTCCGACACAAAAGGACCATGTTTTGTATTCTAAAGTTCTAGTCTGACTTTCTTTTGTGTGATCTTAAAATGACAACACGAAGGCCTTATTGCGTCAAAGGGTTGAGTTCCGTGAAGTCTGTTCATTTCTGTTAATGAATGCCTCAAAGGACATTGACCTGATGATGCTATACAGTGTTCACCCAACAAGCAAATCCATATTTATTCAAATATTAGTACTTTCATATTTTTAAAGTAAAAAAAAAAAAAGTATCCTCTGCAGCTATTTCTTGCTGCAGCACAATATTAGGGCGTCCTTTGTTACCATGACAACGCATGCTCTGCTTAATAAATAGTCTGCTTTTTGTGACAAACTATTTAAACCTTTAAAAAAGTAATACTAATTGTTAAGTAAATTAATATTTGATTAAAAATTCATTTTCTTGTTGAATGAATGTAAGCGGGTCAATAACTTTTGATGAGTTTATTATCAGAAATAAACTGACTTCCTAGAAATCAACCATCTGCCCCAATCAGACCTTCACGCTGCAGGCAGCTGCAGAAGACACATGGAAATCACTCACAAGAGTTTTCAAGAAACCAGAAATAAAGATGTTCTCATGGCTGTGCAGGAGAGACTTTATGAGGAAGGAACAGTTTTATTCAAAACTGTTACCTATAGGGAGGAATGGCAGAGCGGAACTCGATCAGAAACGATTGAAACTTTATCGGCTATTGATTCTTTAATCAAACTCCAACCCTTTTTTTGATCGTAGGCCTGAATCAAATTGTATGACTCTGGGTTTAAATTTCCCGGACTCGCCTCGCTCGTGGATTCTGCTCCTTGTGACAGACCTGCACAGTGACAGCTCGTCAGCTGCGACCTAAAGGAGTCAGGGCTCAGAGCCACTCCTGCCACATATCCGCTCATTTAACAACACAACTCACACTACCACACTACAGAGAGCTACGGGGTAAAATTATAGGACAAAATTAGTCCACCACGTCAAAAGGCGCTTCAACGCTCAATTTATGGCACAGAAATGCCACTAGAAGTAGATCGAAGCTGTTTGCAGCGCTTAGCTAGAACAAAGCATCGTAAGGGCACGCGTTCCTGTCCATGGTGCTGACGCAATGTGATTTCCTCCCAGTGCTCTGAATGTCAAAGTAATGAAATTCAGTGAAGCGCAAGTTGATCCGTCTTTGCGTGGTTTATTCGTACTTCAATGACCCTCGATGGACATCTGCGCACATCGGTGAATGAGGGACGCATGGCATACTTATTAATTACACATATCGCACGTGTATTACAATAGACTGAAATTGCATACGTGGAACATGTGCAAAATTTAGGTAGTAGCAGTGTGACAGGGCCTTTATTTCCTCCATTGTAGTTCTCCTGCAAACAATATAAAAGGACATAATCCATAAAAGCAGAGTTTTTCTTCTCTAAGGCGTCACAAATCAGGTTTGTGTGTGTGTTGGAATGTTCTTCCTATTTATGAAAATGTTTTTTTAAATTAGCTTAACGTAAACACGCCTTCATAAAAAACTTCAGTTTCTCTGGAATGAACCCGTCATCGGACACCTGAACCCATTGCAGGAGTTTAGTCATTAATTATTCCTTTTTTTTTATTCTGCCATCAGAAACATGGGGCGTACTCCTTTAAGGGTATCCCGTACGCTGCTCCACCTGTGGGCCCCCTGCGTTGGGCTCCTCCGGCCAAGCCGGTGTGCCGCAGCGGGGTGACAGAAGCCGACCACTTCCGCAGCGTTTGCCCTCAGGTGATGCCCATGTCCAGAGAAGGGAAGGTGACGGGCCAGGAGGACTGCCTCTTCATCAATGTGTGGACCCCCACGCTGCGGCCCGACGCTCGGCTGCCTGTCATGGTCTGGATCCATGGAGGGTACCTGCAGGTCCTGAGTGGGGGGGAGCCGGGATACTCGCCCACGGAGGAGCTGGCTGCCGAGACGGAAATCGTCTACGTCAGCTTCAACTACAGACTCAACGCCTTCGGCTTCATGGCTCTGGAGATGCTGAGAGAGGGTTCTCCAAGGAACACCTCAGGTCAGGGAGACACTCCCAAAACATGCCTTCACTCTTTAACATCGGCAATGTCACCGGCAACGCCTAAATAACACACACTCTTGGACATACGTAACTCTTCAACCGTTTAAAGATCTACATGAATTGTCCGATTCTGTCGCAGAGAAAAGCAGCTTTCAATTCGGCAACCAACTCTGAGAGAACATTTGACCTAACCTATCGAACTGACTTAAGTTAGCCTATCGTAATGAGCATCGACACATGCTGAAATTCACAGAAAATCTGGTCAGGACAGCTATTTTCTAAAGGCCTCTAGTCCTGTCAGGATCCAGGGGCTGCTGGAGCCTATCCCAGCTGCTGTGGGGCAAAGGCGGGGTTTACCCTGGATGGTTCACCAGTCGAAAGCCATCAGGTTAACTTGCCATGTTTTTTTACAGACCATAACCCAATGAGAGCCTCCAGTTCCACTTCACCGTTTAGAAAAATAAACTTTGTTTTTGTGGCCATTCATTCATTTGTTCGTGCGTTCATGCTTGCATTTGTTCGTTCATTCGGGCTCTCGCTCTCGCTCTCATATTTACACCTTCTGCCAATAATATAAACATGACAATGTTGGGGTGGAATCCATTTTTTAAGTCTATGCATGCAAATGCATTTCTATACTTTAGAAACGTTGGCCCTGAACAGTAACTAGACATGGTTATGCAGCGGAAGATCTGAATATGAGGTTTAAGCGGATTCTTGCAGTAGATTAAACCTTTTACCATCATTTTGCTGAGTTCTGACATTTAAAAAATCTTAACAACAATGACAAAACTGAATAAACTAAAACAAATGAACCTTTGTCCATTATTCATTCCATTATTTATTCAGATAATTAGTGTTTTTCTTCAAAGCCGAAGAGCTTCAATGGAGCTGCATGTGGCCTCAGAGCCTCAGGTTGCAGACCCCTGCACTACATGGAGAATAAGAACCAAGGGTCAGGATTCATTTAGAATTTCTAGTAAAGATAAACATGTCTTTTCAGCAAGAAATGATGGAACAAATAAAAAAACCTAAATCCTAAAAACCCATTTTTAGCCCACTAAAAGTGTGCCCAGCAATGTGGAAATTAATTTGCTTTCTTCTTTGTAATTGATTTTAGGTGGGAACTAGACTCTTCCAGAATATCAAAAAGCACAATGAGAGAACTGGGGGGGGCAGAAACATGCAGGGAAAGGGATGATTGATTGATTGATTCTTGTTTAAATGTGTTTTTGACAACAACCACAACAATTAAAAATGCATCTAAAATACACATTTTCCTCATAAATTTGGAATATCTGAACATTTCTTTGCTGAACTCCACCATGAAGACATGACCTATCAAACTTCAGAAATCCTAAGAAGTTATGAAACCTGGAAAAATATGTTTTTTTACCAATAAGAACCGAACCACAATTAGAAGTCCTCTTTGCTGTAAAATCCAGGTCTGAAAAAGAAAGCATACTGAACAGAAAGAAGGAAATCCAATGCAAACAGCAGCTTCTGGTGTGAAGACATTGACCGTGTATCTGCAGTTTCTTCAGGGTCGTCTCACATCAGATGATCTGTTTCTACATTAACACCTTTCATGTTATGTAGCTGACGTCTGCTCTGGAGAAACGCCATGTTTAGTCATTATGACTGAGCTTCTCAAAGTTTGGTTTTAGTTTTTGTGTCTTTGCATCTTTTTCATATACATTTTCCATTTTCTTGGACCTCAAACTTCTGAAGGTTTGTTGGAACCAGCAAACATGTTGGTTTGTGGGCGCTGTTGTTCTTTCTCCAGTTTTCTCGCTGGTTTTTCTTCCTGAACTCTCAGCTCCTGAATTACTTACTAGATTTTCTAAATTGAGGTCTGTCACTGCTCCTGTCAAAGTGAAGATCCTCAAAAGTTTGACAAAGGAAACCTTTTACACGTCATGTGAAGTGTTTCCCAAAAGCGATAACACGGCGTGTGCTCATGGTGCTTAAATGTTCTCCTCAGCTGTTGTTTAGGAAACCCAATCTGTCAAAATCCTAATGACACTTGCATAGATGTTTTTTTTTCTCCGATGTTCCTGTCTGAAAATTGGAAATGTTTTTCAGCTTGTTTCAGTCCAGCAGGGCAGAGGAGGACATCTTAAGGTCAACTGTGATCTTCAGTTCAGGTAACAGAGGCCTTCTGTCACTGTAATCAGTGATGGGTTATAATGAGCTGTTTTAGACTGAATGAAAACCAGCTGTTTGAACTTACCCACAATGCTGTGCAAAAGTCCATATATAACACACATAACAATATATGACATAAAATGAGAAGAAAAGATAGAAAACAGGAAAAAAAACACTAAGAGACTTTCTGGCCCAATATATGAAAACATATATTAGAGTTGGACACACAAGTCAAAGGACAAGTTTAAAAACACCCCGAGGGAAAAGTAGTCTCTTCAAGTAAACTTGGTCTGTACTAAAATTGAGGCAGTATACTTGAAGTTTACCTTTTAAAATCTATTTATATATGTAAACTTATAATGTTCCAAATTAGTCTGAAGAATTATTCAGTTAGTACACCCCCTACACTACATGCATGTGGTCTATAGCAGACTTGCTATACTTATACTCACATATACTTAGTAACATAAACTTCAAGTGTACTACTTTTTGCTAAGGGCGTCTTTTTTAAAAGACATAATGTGTCTCAAGTTTAGGTCAAATTCTCTGCAGGAGCAACTGTACTGACTTACAGATGAAATGATGCTGCTTGAAAGTTTGGTTGATGTGATGGGTAGGTCTGTTGCATTGGGATGCTCTCTTCTCCAGACCAGATCACGAATGATGGAAAGGAGAGCCACAGGTCTGGAAGCAGTCAAGTAGGTCATCAGAGGGAAGTAAAATGGCATCTCTGAGGCCACAAGTTTGATTGCAAAGCAGAGATGGGCAAACCTCTGCTTCTTCTCCAACCCTCTCTGTAAAGATCACCTGGCCCAGGTGATCAACGGCAGCGGTGGGAAAAGGGAACTTTCACTGTGAAATGTTCACAGAGTTAAAGAGCAGGCTTCTCTGACTTCTGTCAAAAACATCAGTAATTCAGGCTACGCTTCAACAAACTGCAGTGAACATTCTGGGGATTCATTCACTGCAGATCAGTCTCTCAAAAGAGATTTTCCTTCCATGGATCGTAGAAGGTGAACTGAATGAACGATCTGGATTTCTCAGGAATTAACACTTGTCATCTTTGGCTAACTGGGATCTAGAAGAGTTAGTTTAGGTTCAGGATTCAGTTTCCAGGTTTGTAAAGGTTTCATAAACACAGAAAAATGCGAAAAATACTGGCATAAATTAAAACTGGGTCAAATGTTACTGATATTTGCTTGTTTTTATACCCTCTGCTGTCAAATGTTTTAGTAACATAATTCCAAACGTCGCCGTTCTCCACATTTGACCATCATTTCCACCATTCAGTCGGAGTCCAGATCGGAAAGTCTTGAAGCCCTGACTTGTCCTGATCTTAGTTTGTCCTGAAACCAATGTCGTGTTACTTTTTTTCTGCTTGTGTTTGAACTTTGCAGTCCCCTGTCAGGGCCACCAAGACTGAGAAGTATTACTGAACCTCCTGGCGTCCCAGAACAGTGAAGCGCCTGTGCTTCAACGTTTGAAAATCTTTTTTGAAACAACACAGCAGCCGCTTTGCCGCTGTTCAGTGTGACACTGTGGAACTCCTTCCATGGAGAAAAGAGTGGAAAGTCAGCACACATTTAATGAACAGCATATGCGTTCATTTAAAATGTGAATAATAGTAAAGAAGTTTGAAGAAAAGCTGTGGAGTTTCTCTGAATGCAGCTCTGCCGGGTGTTGAAGGAGCTAAAGGAGCATGGAGACAAGCTGTTTACCTTTGACCGAGCCCCTGTTAATATTTATGGTGTTTACAATGTATTCTGGTTCCAAATGAATGCAGAAATGTCTGCATTCTCTATCTATGTAAATACTTAATGAATGTTAATGTGCATGGAGCTCATTTCCTGCTGCAGTCCTGGGGCAGCCCGCGTTCTTGATGTGAAATGACCTGCTAAGTGATGATGAGCACCTCATTTCCCTCTCCTCCTGCCCTCTTACTTCTGAGATCTCCTCACTCCTCACCTCAGCTTCTGAATGAATCTCACTCAGGGCGTGAGCCACTTTTGCTTCTATCAGAGAAAACAGGACACATGGAATGTAGTCGTATCAAAGCATCTTCTCTCCCTAATTGAATTTTTCCTGCCTCCTTGTCCACAGGGAACTACGGCTTTCTAGATCAGATCGCTGCTCTGAAGTGGGTCCAGAGGAACATCCGTGCATTTGGAGGAGATCCTGGAAAAGTCACCATATTTGGACAGAGCTCGGGTACTAAAACAGGATTTGAAGCATTTCTTTAGGTCAGAGTGACACACAAAGCAAGAGAGGAAGAACGCTGGAAAATCTCATCAAAACACAGAGAAAAGAAGTATTTGATCTCTTTTGTAGATTTGTACACTTTAAAACAAACTGACAGTCTGTCATCCTAATGGCAGATTAATTTGAACTGTGAGATAGAAAATCAAGAAAACACTTTAAAGATTTTATATACATTTATTTATGTTTTACTGAGGGAAATACCAGACCTGTTAGACTTTCCTAATCAACCTGTTACCTGAACCGAAGACTTCTGTGTGAGCCGATCACCTGTAGAAAAGACACCTGTCCACAGAATCAGTCAGACTCCAAACTCTCCAACATGGAAACACTAAAGAGCTTCAGTGGATTGAAGGGAGAAGATTGTAGAGCTGCACTAGACTGGAATGGACAACAAAACCATCAGCAAGAGCTAGCTGGAGGTTAACTGATGGTGCAACTGTGACAAAATACAACAACATGACCATCAATCCACCTGTGCAGTGGGACAAAAACGTATTGAGTCAGCCACCAATTGTGCAAGTTCTCCCACCTAAAAAGATGAGAGGAGTCTGTATGTTTCATTATAGGTATGCATCAAATTTAAGAGGCAAAATGAAAAAAATACAGAAAATCACATTGTCTGATTTATAAAGAATTTATTTGTAAATGATGGTGGAAAATAAGTAGTTGGTCAATAACAAAAGTTCAGCTCAATAGGTTGTTCTATACTGTTTGTTGGCGATGACAGCAGTCAAATGTTTCCTGTTAGTGTTTACAAGGTTTTCATAAACTGTTGCTGGTATTTTGGCCCATTCCTCCATGCAGATCTCCTCTAGAGCAGTGGTTTTTTTGGGGATGGCGTTGTGCAACTCAGACTTTCATCTCTCCCTTCAAAGATTTTTGATGGAGTTAGATCTGGAGACTGGCTAGGCCACTCCAGGACCTTGAAATGCTTCTTATGAAGCCACTGCTTCATTTCCCGGGCAGTGTGTTTGGGATGGCTGTCATGCTGAAAGACCCAGTCATGTTTCACCTTCAATGCCCTTGCTGATGGAAGGGGGTTTTCACTCAAAATCTGATGATACATGGCCATGTTCATTCTTTCTTTTACGTCGATCAGTCGTCCTGATCCCTTTGCTGAAAAACAGCACCAAAGCATGATGCTCCAGACCAAATCTGACCTGGTGGGGTTTCCATGATCATGAGAACTGTGAGAAATCGGCCTAAAACAACACGGCAGGAGTTAGTGAGGGAAGTCACTTCTTCTACCAAACGTCTGTTGGGTTATTTTCTATAAATGATCAAAAATTCTTGTGAAAGTTATGAAACATTAGCTTCGATGTTTTTGCTGTCAGGAGCTGCAGTTTCTGATGACTTTGGTTTCAGGTGAAAAAAACTTTCTTTCTTGTGTTGCTCTGAACCTTTGCGTCAGGATCAAGCGTCACGTTCACGTCCATCCTCACCTGTCAGGTCTCCCGTGTGTCTGCAGGCGGGACGTCCGTCTGGACCCTGATGATGTCCCCACTGGCCAAAGGCCTCTTCCGTGCCGCTGTGGACTTGAGCGGCTCGTACGCCTACAACGCCAGCCTGAAACAAGCTGAAGCAGACAACCGGGTGTTCCTGCAGAAGACAGGCTGTGCAGACGCGGCCTGCCTGCGTGCCCTCAGCATCAAACAGGTGCTGCAGGTATGATGAACGTCTCGGCTCTTTGAAGTGTAATAAAAAAAGCCATTTCAATGTTTAATTTCTTTAATTTCACTTTTATATTTAAAGATTTTATGAAACGCCGTTTCAGAGCCATTTTTGTTAAATTAAAAATTGTAATTACACATTTGATGAGACACATTTGATGAGACGCATATATTGGACTTTGACATGTGAGGACCTGAACTTCTGCCAGAACTGAACCTTTCCCAAAATGAGTAATTTACAGCTGCAGTTAAGGTCTTTTATTACTTCCTCTGAAACTTCAGGAAAACTCTCAAAATGGAAGAGTCCTCCGGATGAAGCCAAAATTTCTACAGAGCCCGATCCCCACGTGTGACTGTGGGACGAGTTATGGAGGCTGAGCCAGGCTCATCATTTCACAGCATCAATTATTCATCCGTGCCGACATCCTCCTGCTGCATGTTACACTTATTAAAATGTCACAGGAAACGTTTCAAGCTGCCACTCCGGAGGGTTTGAAGGAGGACAGCGTTCCAGCTTTGTATTTTTAGACATCGCTCTGCTTTTGATCCGACATTTTTGCAAATGAATAAACCGTTTTGGTGCTTTTTTATTCTGTCCTGCTGCAGTCCTGGACTAAAAACACCTGATTGTACTCACAATTCTTCTTTCTTATTTTGCTTTGAGTTAAAATTTCACCACAAACTAAGAAACTCAACAAAATTGACGTGCACCTAGTATGAACCTAGATGAGCATGAATTCTGGGCGTAGTAAGCGACCCCCACCCCTAAACCTGAACGCGATTCACTTGGCCAATTCGCGTGGCCCGCCTCTGTCTCGCGGCGCCGCAAATTCACTGCTCACCGTGTGGCCAAAAATGTGTTCTCTAAGCTCGCCGCCTCGTACGTGTGTGGGAGGAGCTAGCAGCTAATGTTGTTGATCACTACATGAAGCTTTGTCTGTATTTCAGTTACAATGCATGGAAGACACGATGATGTTCAGAGATCAGGTTTTTTCTCTTTCAAAGAGCTCGGTGATCACGTCTCCATGGAGATCACAGGCCATCAAAAATAAATTAATGAATATATATAAACCTTCTACCAATAAAAAAAGTAAAAGTCAGTCATCAAATAATAAACACTCTTTGAAATGAGTCTGGTCTTGTGGTGACAGCCGTTTGTCTTGTATTCATAAAGCTTTAAAGGTTTCAAAGACTACATTTATTTGTGTTAACTATGTTTTACTAAAAAACTCATGGCTATAAAAAAATCATTCCAATGATGTTTTAAATCCATAGAATGATTCTGATGTTTTTCATTCACATTTATAGTCATGTGTGTTCAGTAATTTAGCAAAAAAAAGATTCAACGAACTATGAAAGCAGGATTCCAACCCGGGGTTCTGTTGATAAGAAAAATTACAAAACATGTGGACTAACCACAGTCACCATGAGAGCAGCTGATGTACCTGGGGGTTTATAACTTTACAAAGACCGCTGCCCACACAATGCTGAGTGAAGGGCTCACTCGGGTTGTCACTAAAGGATTTGTTCATTCATGGATTTTTCATGGTTTTTAAACAGGAATCGTGTTTCTGTTGGAACAGCATGTTGGTTGTATGTTTGAACTCATCAACCCTGATGTAGAGGTTCTCTGGTATAGTGAGCTTCAGTCCCGCTGTGTCTGGATGACGGCCGCTTCCGCGGTGTTTCCGTCTCTCTCTGTCCATGTTTGAAGCTGATTGTTGCCCAACAGTAGCAGGAAGGGCTCAGGAAACCCCGCTGTCCTGAAAGGGATCCATCAGGTTAAGAAAACGAATGGAAGCTCAGGAGATCTGATCCACCATATTGGATGATCTACCGCTGTCACTGAAACCGTCACATGTCCAAAGTTGAGTCCCTGATTGGCTGACACAGAAGTGGCGACCTACACAGAGTATAGATTTTTTAACTCGCCGCTGAATTCACTCCACTCCGCTCATTTCGCGCCGTAGAACCTCAATTCACGTCTTAGCCATTGACTTGACATTGAAACTGGCCGCCTCCGCCGCGTGAATCGCGTTCGATGGGTGAGCACCTTAGCAGTGGAGTGGAGGTGAAGGGTTACTGAGAGAAGGCTTTGTTGTCTGTATCATAGGTTAAAGCTCCAGTGGTTCCTGTAGTCTGTTGTCATTTTCCTAACTGTCTCCTCATATTGCTGCACTATTTTCAGGACCCACCCCCCTAATTGTGTGGCAATATGTCGATGACGGTTCTCCTTCATCCAGGTGGCGTTGTGTTGAGTCATAGCACCTGGACTTAACATGTATAGCATATAACAATAGCTGTTTATTTCTCTTTAGAAGTCTGTGGGATTTTGGCTTCTTAGAGCCAGCAGGTACTTCCTGTTTGGAATTTGAGGGGGGGGGGTGTCACTCAGTCGACAGAAATTACCTTTAAAAACATGAAGCTTTTTAAAGGGTGATGACCAAACTCCACCGCGGTGAGGAGGAAGCACGCTGGCTGCACTTTCATCCATCAGTTGGTTTCTGCTCCTCAAAGCTTCGAGTTAAATGAAAGACTGGAGAAGAGGAATATTTATGATTTTTGTGTCAGATCTTTGATTAATTCTTAGAAATCTCGCAGCTAAAAGCTACGCCCCGACAGAACAGAGAATGTTTAATTGAGCAGAAGAAAAAATCTCCAGCACCAAAAGTCTTATTTTGTGGGTGAGCGTTCATCAACTGAAGCCGAGCTCCAGTGAGGCTTCTACTAACTAACTTCTGTTAGCTCAGCACTATTTGGTATCGATCTGCTGTCTTTTTACTACTTTATAACTGTCTGGGTTCCAAATTGGGCCATGTGTCAGTTTCTGACTACAAATCAGAACAAACGTAGTAACTTTTTCTTTTGTCTGAGCCTTTGTGTCAAAGACACCTTTCACCGGCAGCACCTGATGCAACACGCTGAGCAAGCACACCAGGCGGCGTTGTAGATCCAGGAGAGCATCGCTTGGAGGGTTTTTCATGCACTGATCTGCTTGGGTAATTGTGGCTCCTGTGTTCCAGGCCATCCCCTGGCAGGAGTATCCATCCTGGGCTGCACAGGAGGCCACAGATCTCCCCACCAGGGGCCAGCTGTTTGGCCCAGTTGCGGTGGTGGACGGCTATGTGCTTGAAGCGCCGCCCTTTGAGCTGTGGGAAAGGAGGAGTGGCTACAATGACGTCCCGTTTCTGGTCGGAACAATGGAGCAGGAGGCTGACTTCAGGTGAGAGCTCGGCCTCCTCAGGTCTGTCATTCCCTGGACCCCCCCCCCTGACCTGCGTGTCCTTCACAGCCCCCCAGCAGAAAACATCTCGATGTGGACCTGGGGTGATTACCACTGGTTTGTGACAGGTGAGGCTTGCTGTCAGCTGGTTCTGCAGAGTCTGAGATGAGTTTCCTCAAACTTGAAATCAGCTAATTGTAGGGGGCGGGGTTAAAGTTTGTAAAGGTCATTCTGAAACAGTTTGAGGAATGTTGTCTTTTCACGGAGCGTTTGGTGTGAAGCAGTGATCAGGATCTTCACTGCTTTCATTTTCAATGTCTGAGTTTTCCAAAACTCCATTAGTTTGTAGAAGCCTCTTAAACGACACTGCTTTCCAAATTATTGCACAGATTGTATTTAAGGGTGTATTCAGACTGCACCCATTTGATTCGCTGAAAAAAAGCTAGAGTTTGGTTCCCCCGAATATCCAAACAAATTTTCAGTCTGAATACACCCAAGCAGACCCTGGTCCAGGACCAGGAACCGCTCTTCGACCATCTTCCAGGTGGTCTAGGTTTCTTTCCTATCGGTCTGAGCTCCGGTTGGCTCTGAGATTCCTCAGTCTGAATAGACTCTTTGCTTGGAACAAAACATAAACTGGACCAAAGCGCCCTCTGTGGCCGGGTTTTACGTGATGTAAAGAGAGAACTCATTGAAATATGGTGGGATGAATGCAGGCTCATAAAAACAACTTTTAACGTGATACACATTGCTTCTCACACTGTTTTCCTGACAGTCTCTCTGTTATAAACAACTTAGCAGTTGTCTTCTTAGCCATCGTCTCTTCAGTAACCGTCTGACAGGATGCCTCCACTGTACCAAAGCAGCAGTAAAAAGTGTTGTACCTGATGTTGAGACAGGCGTTCAAAATTGTTCAGTGAAATATCAAATTTGAATCAGTGAACTATCCCGGCAAGGATCGCAAAGCACAGGACTTCCATTATTCTTTCTCTTTTTGCTTTGCCCCGCCCTCATAATTTTGAGCCACTGACTGAAGAGATCTTTAGTGTTTAGTGTGGTTTTGTTTACAAGCTTTGGTCCTGAACACGAAAGTCTGCTTGAAAAGTCTGACTACAGACCAAATGCAAGGTTCAGGACTCAATCAGACCAAATTAAGACACGCTTTTCTTGTCTGAAAACATCCTTAGTGTTATCGATAAAACAATGGATGATAGTGTATCTCAAGGTTCTTGTCATCACTGATATCAGTGACAAACACCTGTGATCATTAGTTTTCCAGGTGAGTTCAATTAAAGGAAAAACTACTAAAGGAGGACGTTCCACATTATTAAGGAAAACAACGTTTTCAAGAAACATGAGAGAAAAAGGATCTCTGCTGCTGAAAAGCCTGAAATAGTTGAATCTCTTGGACAAGGTATGAAAACCTTGGATATTTCATGAAACCGTAAGCGTGATCATCGTACTATGAAGAGAGTAGTGTCTGATTCAGAGCACACAGGGGTTGGAGCAGATAAAGGCCGAATGAGGAAGGTTTCTGCCAGACAGACACATGGGATAAAGAGAGCAGCTGCTAAAATACCATTACAAAGCAGCAGCACATGTTTGAAGCTGCTGCTGTCTCTGGAGTACCACCAGCATCAAGCTGTAGATCCTCCAGAGGCTGCAGGTCTACGTAAACCTTCTATTGGGCCCCCCCCTAAACAACACTCACAAGCAGAAACGGCTGCAGTGGGCCAGACATTCATGAAGACTCATTCTCAAACAGTCTTCCTCACTGATGAGTACCATGCAGCTCTGGATGGTCCAGATGGATGGAGGAGTGGGTGGACGGTGGATGGCCTCCATGTCCCGACATGGCTGTGAATTCAGCAAGGAGGTGGTGGAGTCATGGTATGGGACAGAATCATGGAGAGAACCGGTTGGCCCCTTTAGGGTCCCTGAAGTTGTGAAAATGACCTCTGAAAAGTAGGTGGAGTTTCTGACTGACCACTTTCTTGTGTGATCCAAAAAGAAGAACGGTTCTTTCTGTAACAACATCATCTTCATGCATGATGACGATCGTCTCATGCTGCAGGAATCCCTCTGCATCATTGGCTGCTAAAAGGAGATAAACTGATGGTGTGGCCCCCATCCTCCCCAGACCTCTGATTGGTCAAAGTTTGACTTGGCTTAACTTTCAATGTGTGTTTTGTCTGTAGAGACCAAAAACTGTCTTAGAAATGGTGCGTTTCTACACTTGAATTCAAGAGTTTTGAACTCGGAAATGCACGTCCTGTTTCCTTTCTGCTGATAAGGTCTGAGGCTGCTCTGTTTTGTTTCTGCTGCCCTCAGAGAAACTTCAGTCCTTCAGTCAGGACCTTCCCAAACAGGCTCTGGAGCTGTACCCGTCCTCGGCCCGCTGCCCCACCCGGGACCGTTGCCCCGAAAGGGCGTACACCACCATGGTGTCAGACATCAGGGTCACCTGTCCCAACAACGACCTGGCCTGGAGAGCAGCAGGTAAACATCAGAACATCAAACCAGTTTTTACCTATAGGACGTGCAGAGAAGTTTTGTTAAACTGCTAAGCCTCAAACCTGAGCAGATCAGCTTTAGCCTCTGGAAAAATCGCCCTGTTTTGAACGTTCTCTCCAGATTTTCTAATGTGTTCAAGTTTTACTGCAGCCTTACATGTAGTTCCTTCAAAACAAAAGCCTGGGGTGGTGGGACTTACAGAAGAATAAAAGCCTTTTTGTTTTACTGAATGAGAAATGGAAAATGAAATCACGTGTACGTCCTGCAGATGTTTCACAAACCCCAGAACTAACGAACTGCCTGTTTTTAGGGTGTTTCTGGCCTGATCTTTCACTAGATGCTTTTGGTCTGCAGACTGTCAGAGAAAGTCTGTGAATGAAGCTTTATTCAACCCGTACCACAGGGATGCTGCAAACAGGAGGACACAAAAAGTTGCACCAAGTCCTTCTTAGGGCAACATTGAGAGAGGATGGGGGGTTGGAGGTAATTTGAAGTATGTAGGGAGATTTGCACCAACGTCAGGTGTCTAAAGATGTTGTTGGTCTGCATTCCCTTCATATGTTTGAGTTGGTTTCCTCTGTTTTGGGGTTTTAGTTGGAGTTAATCTGGGGTCTGTGGGTTTTTTTTTTTTGTTCTTCCAGCTGCCCTTAGCAGTCCCGTGTACCGCTACGTGGTGACCTACACGCCATCTGCACCTGTGAATGTGTCCAATGGCCTTGTGCCATTCCCCGCCCGCTTCGCCTTCCACTGCCTGGACGTGGTGGCATTCTTTGGGGGGCTGGAGGACCTCCTGGGGAAACCTCTATCAGATAAGGACAGGAACTTCCAGGATCTACTCAGGCATCACCTTGTCAGCTTCATTAAAACAGGTGAAGAGAATCAGTTTACCAGCTGGATGAAACGGTTCATTAAAGTCACAGTGAATACTGCTGGAAGTAGAACTAGAAACATATGGAATTTGATCATTTCTCCATTCATCGCTAAACCAGGATGTTCCAGTCCTGGACTGAAGGACCAGATTCACAATTATTTCTTCTTAATCTCTCCCTCTGCCACATACTCAAAAACTCACCAACATTTGCATGGACCATTTGCATGGGTCAAAGTCTCTTATGAGGCTCAAAAAGTGTTCTTCAAAATGTACTAACGAAACCAAAACACATGTTGAGGATATTCAAAGGAAAATCTGTAATTATGGGATGGCCGCAGACCTTTGGCATATGGCGGCCATTTCATGGCAAAGTGTGAGATTTGGCAATTTTCACACAATATGAAGAAAAACTTTTGTTCGAGAGATCTTGTCAGAACTTCAAACACAGGCAAAAAGTTGAGTCTACAGCCATGGGTGAAGTGTCATTGACCTTTGACCTCTGGAAGAGGCTGCAATCTTGAATTTTCCAAAAGAATCACTTTTAGTAGCTACTACACTTTGAACTCCTAGCACTTTCAATCGGTCTAAATACATAAATCCTTAAATATCTATATTTAATCTGTTTTAATCCTAAATTCTCGAGCATCATGGGAAGCTACTTTGGAAAAAAAGTTGGATTTAATTTTGTCAATTTTAAATGGCGCTAGTGTGGCAAGCTTGCAGAAGTGGCATTCCTCTGTTGCTTGCTCATATTTTACGGAATATTGTGAAAATTAATACATGAATTGTTGACTAAAGCTAAATGAAATGACGTAACATCGGATTTACACACACCCGCACGCACGCACGCGCACACACACACACACACACACACACATGCACACCCCAGGCAACCAAATCATAAAATGGTTGCTATGGAGATAAATCCAAAAGAAAACCCACTATTTAGAAAAAAGTTTTTTTTTTTTTTTTTAAATGAATTTGTCACATCCAGCTCTGAGCAGAGCAGCTGGGAGGAGGAGGAGAATGAAGCTACCTATGGACACACCAGGGATGTGTGTATGCTTTTAGCATATGGTTATCACACTGGTCTGTTCTATCTGATAACAGTGAATGCACTCACAGTTAGACGAGGATTGGTGTCAAATGTCAAAGCCGGCAAACCTTTCAGCTATATTCTGATTGGTGTCATAGAATTCCATCTGGACACAAACCACATTTAATCATTTCTCTCCTCCATGATCAAATTTCACTGCGACAGACTGGTGACCTGTCCAGGGGTGTCCCCTGCCTTCGCCCTGGAGTGGCTGGGTTAGGCTCCGGCAGCCCCGTGACCCTGAAAAGGACAAAATGGTTTAGAAGATGAAAGACTGAATGAATGACCAAATTTCAAATGGTTGGCACTTCTGTGTTTAGAAAAGGACCATATGCCGAATCTGAGTCCCTGATTGTCCAACTGGTTTAACTTTCAGAGCACGCTCAGTTGTTTTGTAAGCAGAGCCTGAAAATTAACTTAACAACTCGCAAAGCGGCGCATGAACCCGAGAGCTTTGAACGTGGAACCCAGAAATGCACATATGCTTGGACTTTTCTTTGGAAGCGGTCGCTGGAACGCATGTCCGAGCCCGGTGGGGACGTAGCTTGAGCGGCATGCAGCAGCTGCTCAGCCAGTGATGGCAGATCAGAAGAGGGGGGTGGCGGCGGCAGCAGGTAACACTTGCATACAATGCAATGGCACTTGCAGCTTTAATTTGGATTTGTTTTCAGGAAAAGTCATGTTATGGTGCGTGTTAAACAGTTTCAGAATAAAAGCCTGGCCTGAGTTTTTAACCTTCATGAGTTATGGGGCAGCAGGCTGCTGTTTGGAGCAGCTTTGAGCATAAAAAGGACAAGAATGAAATCAAGGACTGACGGAGGCTGAACGAGAAGATCTGGAATCTTCTGATGTTTTTCTCCTACAACTGATCTCAGTCTCCATGTGTTTCTCGCTCTTGCAGGGAGGATGGCGCCGGATTGGTTGGTTTACTCAGAATCCACCGCCCTGCTGTCCGACAGCCTGGAGCTGGTCCAGAACTACTCGCAGGCCCGTTGTGACCTGTGGAGGAGGAGTGGCCTGTTCGAGTATGCCTGGATGAACTGAACCAGCCCTTTGCTGCCCGTCTGCACCGGTTCAGGACAGGAGGGGGCTCGCTCACAGAACCAAACCATTCTTTTTGATGGCCGTCCAGGTTAAAGATAAGAGCGTCTGTCTGAGCTGTGCTATATTCATCTGCCAAAAAGTGAGAAAAGGAAATGATGCTCGGTGCCTTTAGAATATTTGTTTGAGTCTGAAGAGATTTGTGGGAAAAGTCACTTCGGCTCTGTTCATGTTTCGTGAGGAACTAAAACTAAAGCTGAAGAAGAAAGAATTTTCTTTTTCACTTTATTGTTGAAGTTCAGATGTGAAGACCAAATGATTGATGGTGTTTGTGTCTCGTTATTATCATGCACTAGTGTCTTGTGTCTAACGTGGGTGCTGCATGTCTGCACGTTTCCTGCTCCACCAGCGCTCAAACTGGTTTGTTTGAGTCCATCATAAATGTGCCACTCATTAAAGCTTTGCTGTTTTTGTTGACATCCTTGACGTTGAAATGAACGTTTGTGAGCTTATTCCTTTTTTATTGTGATTTTGTCATTAACATGACCTGTTGGTGTTCAAACTCTGCAGGTCCGTTCTCACGGTGGAACAGCCTCTGTGTCACAGCGGCTGCTTCTTCATGTGTGCAGTCTGACGCTGCTTCTCCCTCCTGCTCCTGCTCTCCAGCTGCATCCAGACTGGAGGACAAGATAGTTTCTGCAATTCTTTCCTCTTACTGCACCTTTAAGTGGAAACCGCCATAATCAAAAACTCACCAAACTTTGCACCTCGTAGCTGGTGGAAATGACCTCTGGGTTTTGTGAACGATCCTCCCCAAAAAGAGATGACATCACAGCAGGAGAAACTATTGAAAAAAGAACAGGGCCAAAATCTTTGATGGGCTCAAAAAATGATTTTTAAAAATCCACAAACAAAACCCAAAGATGTGTCAGGGATATCCAAGGAAAGTGTTGAAATCATTATGGGATAGCCACAGGACCTACAGCTAAGCCACATTTTGTGAGAAAGGGTGAAATTTGGTGGTTTTCACATTTCCACAGAATATAAGAAAAGAAAACGTTAGTTTGAGCAACCGTGACAAAATTTTACTTTTCAAAACTGCAACCACAGTTTTATTGACCTCTGACCTTGGGAAGAGGCTGCCATCTTGAATTTTCAAAAAGAATCACCTTTAGTACCTTCTACAAATGTAAACTCCTCCTCTGGGTTTTAATCCATCAACTCTGAACTCCTCGAGCATCATTGGGAAGCTGCTTGGGAAAAATGTTGGTTTTAAAGTTTGTAGATTTTGAACAGCGTTAGCGTGGTGAGTTCCAACACCTCCTCTGTTACTTGCACATTTTTTACCAGAATATTGCAAATAACATACAGGAAACTCCGGCTCAAGCTGAAAGAAACTATATGACATACAGTATAAACAAATAAGGAATGTTGTCGTTGGTAACAGAAACCTCTGTTGCCAAGGAATTCCAAAAGTAACTTTTGCAGATTTTTCTATAAATTACAGAGACCTGATTTTACCCAGTTCTTTAAAAAACGACAGAGACCTGTTCGTCACCCCAGGGGACCAAAACATGAAGTGGTTGCTATGAAGATAAAACCGACAAAATAGTTGTTTGTTTTTTCCTAAGTTTGTTGTGGAGCTCTGATCAGGGTGGCGGGGGGAAAGAAGCAGCTACAGCTCGGTCATTGAAGGGGTTAAAAGGGGCAGTAATGTCTGCAGGCCATACAACACTGCTCGCAGCTTTAATTCTGTTTGTTTGCAGTTTTGTTTGATTGATCAGGAACTAACGATAATGATGATCTGGAAACATCTGGTTCTTTCTGTTTTTTAGTTTTTGACCTTGATTTGAGCTGCTGTCAGGTAAACTGTGAAACCAAATGAGCTGCACCCATCTGACTCTGGATGAAATTTAACATTTCAGCAGAATAAAGATCCAGGAAAGCTATCACTGGTTGCTCACAATGAGGGAAATGTGGGCTTACATTTTTAACCCAAGGGACTGTCACTGGATTTGACAGTGTTTGAATGTATTCATAGTTTGTAAACTATTACAAAAAAGATTTAGAACTGCTGATTTCAGGCCCACGCATCTCGTCTCATTAGGTCCTGAAGAAATGGCGGCCCTAAAGTTTAAATCACATCAACAAACGATTCAACGCAAAAACACAATAAAGATCACAATGACAAATAAAAACGCAAAGCAAAATATAAAAAAACATTACATTTTAAATTCCAGAAACCAAAACTAAAACAAAAAAACATTTTAAAAAACTAAATTAGAAATGAAAATGAAGTAAAACAAGAAACTGGTAAAGGTAGGTATTATGGGCCACCACTGATTTGATGATGATGATGTTTGAGTTGTGAAGAGGAGGATGACTGAAGGATGTTTCACCTGAACCGATGTAAAGAGCTGATGGATCAATCGCTGAGCTTTAGCACTGGCTGTGGTCAGAAATGTCTTCTGTCAGAAGATTTCCCCAAAAACCTTCCTGTTGAAAAGATGAACAAACGCCGTCATCCAATCAGTGATGTCCCATAATACCTACCTTTACCGCTTTCTGATTTTGTCTCATTATTATCGTACCTTGAAAATACAGAGTTTCGTCAGGAAGGGCATCCGATGGAAAACCAAACCACCATGCAAAACAGTGAAAGCTCATTCACTGTGGCGACTCGTACGAGATAAGCCAAAAGGTGATCGCTTAACGTTTCACTGTGATCTCTGGAAATTGCTGTAGTATTCCTAAATGTTTCCTTTTTATTTTTTCTATTTAATTGTTTTACTGTTTATTGGAATCACGTTTTGGTTTCTGTAAATTTCATTTACTTTCTGAAATATAATGCTGTTTTCTTTATTTGATTTCTTTTTTTATTATGGCTTTTAACATCTTGTTATACGTTAATGTGATTTACACGATAACGAATGAGGTCTCTCCTCACCCTTTTTGGCCCTGCTGGCTTGCCATAGCTCTCTGTTCGCAGCCTCGCTGCAGCGCCGTGTCTGTCCAGCGGGTGGCGGCAGAGCGCAGTGATCTCCAACTTCCTCCTGCGTTGTGGGGACCGCTGCTCCCAATGGAGCTTCAACACCTTTTAAGACCCGGGACCTCCTGGGCTGATGGGTGTCACGCCGCGCGCCTGCTCAGTGTGCAGCCGCCGCGGTTCGGATCTTGGTTCTGAAGGTTCGTGTGTCCGCGCGGAAGGTGCTTTTGTTGTCGCTGAGCAGGACTCCTGGTCTACGGTTCCGCTGGAGAATGCCGCGCGGGGCCGCGGCTGCGCAGAAAAGCTCAGGAAAAACAAGGTAAAGACCGCCGCGCGCGCTCTCTTTGTTGTTTTACTGGGGTTTAACGGTCTCGCGTGATTTTGGAAAACCGTCTCAGTCCTTCCAGGCCCTCTGAAGATGAGCGCTTGTTTGTGATTTTCAGCGTCTTGCATCTTCACAGCATCCCAGAGACCACAGAAGGACCTCCATCACTGAGGGATACAGAGATGGAGGGATATAGATATGGAGGGATGGAGAGATATAGAGATACAGAGATGGAGAGATACAGAGATGGAGAGATA
>BSAI01000231.1:108823-130198 GCA_036245035.1 Adrianichthys oophorus | reverse complement strand
TTTACCTACCACACTTCAACATCTCTTTCTCTTTCTTCAGACTTTGATAGGCAACAGATAAATTGTGCAATCTATTGAGAAGACAATACATTTACAGAGCTGCAAACTTTTCATAAAAGCTTGGAGTGAGTCTCAGTAGAAAAAAAAGTCACTAAATATGGCGGCAAGATAAAAGATGAGCAGATGGCTTGTGGCCTCTTGAAGCTTTGATAATTTTAGTGGTTAGCTATTTGAAACATGGCTGATGGCCTGCTATTTTAACTGTCATTTATGAAGTTCCACCTCGGGCCAAGCCGTTCCTGGTTTTGGTTTTGTTTAGGCCCACTTTACATATGAGTGGAGCAGCACCATAATCAGCTTTTGCAATCCTGCAAGCATCTGGAACAGTCTGGACAGTCTGAAAGCCATGACTCTATCTAGCAACAATGGCAAAGGTTAAATGATGATTCGAAGAGATTGTTTTAAAAAAGTGCTGGTAGAAAGATGAGATAGCACGGAGAAGAACAGAATAAGAACAAAACAGACCCCCCCGCCCCCAAAGTCTGTTAGTGTTAAGGGACAGGTGCACGCTCTTTGTGCGCAATCTGGCTGTAAGAATTTAGAAAATTTGACAATCAGAGCGTAGCTTGTGTGGGCTTCTCACGGGCACTTACGTATCAGGTGCATGTTCCGTGCATAAAGCATCTGTGTGCGGTCAGTGAGCCAGTGCCAAACACCCGCAGCACCCATACAGGATGCTACTGGAGTATAACGGACAGTGTTTTGTGTGCTGCACTGCTTTCCACAGCCACAGCTGTTACAGTAATGAAGCACAGTATTTACTTCTTCTCTACATTATGTTAAGTTACTGCATGGTGGTGCAGTGGTCAGCGCTCCTACCTCACAGCAAGAAGGCCCCCAGTTCAAGTCCCGGCTGGGGAACTTGAACCGGGGGCCTTGCGACAGACTGGCGACCTGTCCAGGGCGGTCCCCTGCCTTCGCCCATGAATGGCCAGGTTAGACTCCAGTAGCCCTGTGACCCCGACGGGAACTGAACATATTTAGAAATGGATGAAAATGAATGCCACAAATACTCAAAATACATACCTGGAAATGTAAAATCAAAACAGATGGACTATTGCTCATGTTTTATATTGAAAATAATGCGAGAGTGACTCAGTGGTGGATTGCACGCACGCGTGTGTCCACATCTGCGTTAACAAAGAATCCTTCTAATTTGAATTGCCAACTGACCACCATCTCTGCATGTCTAACTTGTGGATTATACGAATGTTTCGTCAGTCTCAACAGATAAATAAAAAATCAACTGGAAAAAAGTAACTTAAACTGTATTTTACCATGAGAAATAGAGGTGTGGCGTGAGAGAGTGAGAAATCAATCGACTGCCTAAGTCTCCCAGCCAATGTGTGAGAGTTGGCAGCCCTCATTTATTACATGGTATTAAATAGCATCGTATGAATATGTGCTCCTGTTACTTTCCTTCTTGGAAATGTAATTTTACATAAAAACGAATTAGCTGCGCCTTACAGTCACATAGCAACCCCACAGAAAAATCCTGGAGCTGCCCCTGATTCCATCAGCTGGGTGACCGCGGGTCCTTAAAAAGTCTTTAAAAGTCTTCAAAGTCATTTTACCAAAATGAGGCCTTAAAAAGTCTTAAATTTCTGGTGAATAGGTTTACTTTTCTCGTCAATGCGATGTGACCTCATGAGAATTAGTTAACTAGACTTATGATTAGGGATGGGGGGGTGCTCTTTGTTTTTTTGTTCTTTGAAGTGAGGAGGCTATTTGATGTTGTCTAAGTTTTGGTTTGCGCTTTGGTTTTTTACCTTTTTGTTATGTTATCATAACAAAAACACATCCGTATTTATTAATCATTTTATTTTGGTGTCTTTATCTAAGATCTAATATCACCTTTTGAGGTTCATGAGAGAGTACATGTCTATCTTCAGCTCTCCTGATGAGTGATTTTATTCTTGAATTTATATCATAATTACTGCAAAAAAGCTGTAATTCTGTAATATAGAGAGCTGAACATGGCACAGAAGAAAACCAAGAAACACCAGACTATGCAGAGCTCAGAATTGCGCTTGTCGCCATCCAAGCTAAAGTGAGCCCACTTATGGCACTGGAAGCTAAGGTAACTCCAATCTTGGAGCTTGATGCTAAGCTAACGTGTCTGCTGGAACTTGTGCAGGAATTCCTACAAGAAAGAGTGATAAATGAACAATGGGATGATCAGCTTGACCTCCTGTACAGGAGAAAGAACGACTTGGATCAACAAGTAAGAAAGAATAATATTATTCTCACTGGACTTCAACTGAAACCCCGGGCTAGACCTAATGCAGCTAACGTTAGCACAGAAGCTAGTGGGGGTGCAATGCCCACAGGCAAGACCGTGGAGAGGCAAGTTGGATCATTCCTGACTTCTAAAGGGATTTCTCTGGATCGGAATGCTATCGAGATCTGCCACCCGCTTCCCAGGAGAAAGGAGTCAGATAAACCACTGATCCTTATCAGGTTTGTGAACCAAAAGGACAAAATAGCAAAGAAAACTCTTGAAAGGGACGGCTGTTTATTTTAATGACCATCTCTGAAAAAATAATGCTGAACTGGCAGAGCACGCCAGGCTCCTGAAGCACCGGAAGGAAGCAGATCCAGAGCACCTGGGTGCTGAATTCCAGGATCTACATTAAACCACTTGGTCCACCGGGCCTGTCTAAGCCAATGGTAATCCCCAACATGAAAGACTTTGAGAAGTGTGTTGTCACGGACGTCTGAACCTCTAATTGATGCAAAATAAAAGTCAGATGTGATTTGCGCAGAGGATGTACCACTGACTCCTAGGTCAACTTTGACCCTGATTTTCAGCAGAGAGTTCTGACCTGCAGACAACTCGAGCTCAACTTCCTTGCTGTGATATCAGCTGAAGGACAATGGACCTGACAAACAGTCTGCAGTCATAACAACAAGGAGAACTTTATAAACTCTGTTTAAACCAGAAGGACGGCTGTTACAGACAGCAGAAGAAGGAATACAGTCTTGGACAAAGGCTTTAATCAAATCACCTGACTTGGTTCCCTAAAGAGTGATTTGTGACAAATGATCTCAAATGAAACTAATCTGCAGTGGTTGGGTCTCCTGGTTGAGTCGCTACTGGCAGCCATAAAATTAAAAGAAAAAACTGTTTAACCCGAGTTACTGAGGCTAATTCATATTAACTCATACTCGTTGGTGTGCAACGAGCTTCTGAACATTAAATTACTTTGTTAACTAATTTCAATTTAGCTAATTAATAAATAATGAATAGTAATATTAATTCCTATTATTTCATGAATAATTATAGTGTTTACTGCCAATTTAATAGTTGTGGTTTTATGAAACCTTTGGTTCATCATTTTGGTGTGTTCTTTCATTATTTAGCGTTTATACCGTATATCTTCCAACAATGGCTGGCCTCTAATAGACACTGGTCTACAATCAAAGCCGGTCTAACGGGTCTAACAGTAGTAATAGACGCCGGGCCCTATGGGGTAAGGAAACTGTCAAAAAGAAACGTATTCATAAAGAACAATTTGTATTCATAAATACAAAGTTGTGCACAAATTTATATTTTGTGCACAACTTTGCAGAAAAACTATGAATACAACCTTTAGTTTTACGTTTCACCTGTCTGTTTTGAAGACGATTTGTCTTTCCACAAAGACTGCGACAGACTGGCGACCAGTCTAGGGGTAGCCCCTGCCTTCGCCCATGAATAGCCGGGTTAGGCTCCGGCAACCCCGTGACCCCGAAAGGGATAAAGCGGTTTGGAAAATGAATGAATGAATGAACTTTCCACAAAGACACTTCTGATTAAAACATAGCAATATATGGATTAAATGTATTGATGTTGATTCAACCAATCAGAATTTGAGTTAGAGTCTCTGTAGATAATAATAATATAATAATATGTAGATAGTCTCTGTAGAAGTTCACATCGTCGCCTCTGACTGCAGAGTCAAAGCTTGCGCCACCAAAACGTAACATCTTCTGCAGGCTACTTTGTTTCAGGCCATAGGCAGTAGCTGCACTTGATTTTTGTTTGAATTACTCGCTGTTTTGCAGTTAACAATAGGAGAAGGAGGAGAAGTTAATTTAGTTGCGGATTTATTGCATAAGCCATTCTTAAGACGAACTTTTCCAGAAAAATTGGAGTCCGTCTAAAAAGGCCGGCCAACCCTGAAGCTAGTGAGCCTCTCTCAACAGGGAAAAGGATTGTCCATCGCTTTCAGTCTGCCAGCAGTTTTGTCTGGAAAAGGTAAGAGTTTTGTGACAGAGTTGAGCGACAAAGGGACCAGTTTGAGGACTTCTCTGCTGCCACTGAACGCATCACGGCGTTTCTGACCGCATTGAACTCCAGCGTCTCATTTCTGGCAGCTTCACAGCAGGATTTCATTTTCCAGACAATAAACAGGTTTCAAGACCGAGAAAAACTAGTCTTTATCAGCCTCCTCGACCCCAGAGATTTCGGGAGCACCAGAAAAACACGCAGCTCTCTCCAGCCTAGCACAGAGGATCCGAGCGCTCTCTGATCGGTTTCGGCTGAGACCAGAGCTGTCATATATGACATGCAGGCTGATCCTGCTGATCTCCTGGAGTTCATCTTTAAATATGTTGGATTTGCTGTCAATAAAAAAAGACTGAAATAAAAATGCTTATTTTCAAGTTTAGTGAGTTGTCAACTGTGCTTTGATGTTTGTTGCAGCTGTAATTGCAGTGGCAGGAGACTTGTACGCGCGGAGTTTGTTTTCACAATATATGTGCAATTTTTGTTAATTCATTCTATATATATTATCCATTTATGATGGAACTGATCCATAAAATGATATTCATATATGACAGGATGCTGTTAGAAAAATAAAATAGTTAATATTAATGAGGATGGTTTTGAAAACTGAAGGCTCAGCTCTGACATGCACAGGCTGCCACTGGCTAAATTTGACCTGTTCATTTTCTTTAAAGTCCAACTCCAACCATGTTTTTCTTCTTTTGTAAAATCGTTCTCAGTAGCCTTCTAATTATGACTGTGCATTTTTTGCCAAAAAAGCCTTTGTAGTCATTTAAAACATATGTTATGCCCAGTGGCAGAAGCTCATTAGAAATACAATTATAGTTTGTGGGCGGGACTGTTGGTTTAAAGCAACCCCGCCCCCTTCCCCTCCCCGTCGCTGGGAGCTCTGTTTGCGAGCTCATGCTCGAGCTTTTAGCCCCAAGCTAGCATTCGTGGTGCAAAAATAATGGCAAGCAATGTTGGATCAATCCAGGCGTACAGTTTTGAGCCAGAGGCCAGCTCGGACGAGGAAAACGAAGCTAGGGGGCGGAGGAGGGGAGAGGTAGGAGAGACTTTGGCACGCCTGTTTCAGTAACTGCATCATAGGCCCCAGGTTTTTCTAGCACCTGGTTTTCTGATCCAATGCAATTTAAATTAAGAAATACTCAGAAACACAGTTTTAATTGTAAGTTCTTTCATATATGTCCTCTTTTCTGAGCAAAAAGGCAACAAGAACATGTTAAAAACCAAAAAGACCATTTTCATTGGAGTGGGTGTTTAAATGTGCGGTTTTAAATTTGGTTTTTCTTAAAAAGCCTTACATTTAACTTCTATATATCTGTAGACACCATGCATTAGGAGGAGACTAAAGCTGTTGTGATCTCCACAAATGTATTTTGTGAACGTCACACACCTCTGTCCTGTGTTTTACCAAGACATGTCACAGACCGGAGGTCTTCATGCTCAACATCTTTTTCCTTCTCCTGCAGGAGTTGAGTTACTGCCAGGGCATGAGTCAGATCGCCGCCCTGCTGCTCATGTTCATGAACGAGGAGGACGCCTTCTGGGCACTGTCACAGCTGCTGACCAACCACAAACACGCCATGCACGGTGAGAGTGTTGCAGGGAAATGCAGCTTCAGTGGCTCCACCTCTGCAGGATGTGGCTTCTCCCAGAATTAAAGATTTTCTGTTTGCTCCCCACCCTCCTTTCTGAAGGTTTTTTTGTTCCCGGCTTTCCCAAACTCCAGCGATTCCAGGCGCATCACGACCAGATCCTTTCCAAACTCTTGCCCAAGCTGAAGAAGCATCTGGTGAGATCTGAGTTACATAACTGTTGCATGAAAGAGAGTGACTGTTTGTGTGTGTGTGTGTGTGTAGGTTTGTGTGTTTGCTGATGCGGCTCTTTTCTTCTGCAGGACAGAGAGCACATGTCTGCTGGGATTTACAGCACCAAGTGGTTCCTGCAGTGCTTTATTGACAGGGTGAGGAGGGTGTTGTGGGTGGAGGGTGTTTGTGTTTCTCTTATAAATAGTTCTGCTGAATTTCAAAACACTCAACCTGCAGCAGAACACTTTCTGCATCCTTCTGGTTTCCTGTCAGAAGCTGAATTTTTTTCTGGATCTTCCTCCAAGATACAAATCGCTCCAAGTTTGAGGGATCATTGTCATTTTTGACAACATAACCTGACTTGTCACTATAGCAACATCCATTTGTTGTGCATGAGGGAGTCGTGTAGTGCAACCGTTGACTGTCTCAGAGAACTTGACTGGGTGACGTCTTTGGTTTACTTCCCGCTCCAACTGTCACAAGCGGGCAGGCGGCTGGTGCCACGTGCAGCAGGATCATTAGTTCAGACAGAAACCAAGCACAGCTAAAAGTCCACAAAGCTAAATCAGAGTCAGACAAAGCCACGTTCAGAAGAACCCGTTGATGGAGGTTAAAGAACTGTAAAATTAAAGTCTTATTTTATGTTTACAGTTAATTTGAAAAAAAAAAAGTGAATTAAACTGTGTTAATAAAGACATTTAAATCTAAATAAAGCAGATATAGAAGTCTGAAGAAACAGAAAACTGACATTTATTACTGATTTATTTACTTTTTGATTTTTAATGTATGTATTTGTTGATTGATTGAGTTTTATTAGTAATTTTGTACAGAAAACAGTTAATAATAATACAGTACAGTTAATAGTGCAGTACATGCTCCATACAAATTTACAACCAAAGAAGGGATCTAACAGAGGAAGTTAGAAACTTCTTTACACTAAAGTCCTTGTTCATCTTGTTTTCTGTTATAAAATAAAATGTTAATATCTGAGAAAATTAGAATTTTATTAAATTTCTAAATCAAATTAGCATTGGTTCCCAGGCACCCAACGGTTCCTGCCTGCTTTCTGATTCCAGAAGAGATGGCTGCACTTTACTCTTACAGGGTTTTAGTATTTGATATGTTTGGTTTTGAAATCAGATACCAGCCAAAAGGACCTGCATGAAGCATCTCGACTTCCTAGAATTTAGAAGTAAAATACATTTTTTACGTCTAAAAAAATGAAGTCTTTTCTTAAAAATAAAAACCTTTAACACATTTTCTTAGACTGAGATTGCATGTAGTTACTAAGCGTTTTAATGAGAACCTTTTTTTGGGAGACAAAAAAAGATTACGTTCAGAGAAAAACTATTAGGATTCAGTTTTTACAGAGAATCACGTCCATTAAGTCCAGAAGTTAGTCTGAGCTCCGCTGTAAATCTACAGCTGAAGAGCACCACCTCCAGTAACTTTGATCTCCTTGGAGCCCGTTGCTGGGAATAGAACAGTTCATTTAGCAGAATTGGTGCTGAAATCTGAGCTCGCGGCTCTGCTGCCCCCCCTCCTGAACCCACAGGCTTGTGGTGGCGGTGTGGCAGCGTCAGACTGCTGTCAGCACTTCTTGGTAAGGCCCACTGAGCTGTGGGAACAGAGAACTTCAAGCCTTCGTGCTGCTGCATGTTCTTACCGAATGTTCACTGGTTCCATTGGTGGATTTGAACAACTTTTCCAGATCTGGAATCTCTTTCCTGAAAACACGTTCTCCTTGTTGAATGAAATGTTTAACCCCTGCTGTATCTGGTGTTTGTGGCTGCACAGACGCCATTCCCTCTGACGCTGCGCTTGTGGGACATCTTCATCCTGGAGGGAGAGCGGCTTCTCACCGCCATGTCCTACACCATCCTGAAGACACATAAGCGTAAGGCTTTCTCCTCCGTCCCCACAGTTCACAGGAGGCAGCTGAAGGCAGCGTGTGTGTGCGTGTGTGGGTGTGTGTTTGTGTGTGCGTGTGTGGGTGTGTGTGTGTGTGCGTGTGTGTGTGCGTGTGTGTGTGTGTGCGTGCGTGTGTGTGCGCGTGCGTGTGTGCGTGCATGTGGGTGTGCGTGCGTGCGGGGGGTGTGGGGGCGTGCGTGTGTGTGCGGGCGGGTGTGTGTGCGGGGGGTGCGTGCGTGCGTGTGTGTGTGTGCGGGCGTGCGCGCGCGTGCGGGTGCGTGCGGGTGCGTGCGTGCGGGTGTGTGCGTGCGTGCGGTGCGTGTGTGCGTGCGTGCGGGTGCGTGTGCGCGCGGGTGTGTGTGTGCGCGGTGCGTGTGTGCGTGCGTGCGGTGCGTGTGTGTGTACGTGCGTGCGGGTGCGTGCGTGCGGGTGCGTGCGTGCGGGTGCGTGCGTGCGTGTGTCCACAGAGCATCTCCTGAAAATGTCCCTGGAGGAGCTGAGGGACTTCCTGCAGGAGCAGATCTCCCGCACTTTGCTCCTCAGTGATGATGTGATGGTGGAGCAGCTGCAGGCCTCCATGACGGAGCTGAGGAAGATGAAGATGGACCTCCCCCCCCCAGGTGCATAGCTGAGGTCTGTAGTCTGAATGTTCTTGAGGGATTTCAGAACTCCTGGATCTCCTCTTTCTGCTCCCTTGTAGGCAAGCTGGAAGAACTACCTCGAAAACCGCTGGGTCAGGAGCCCCCCCTGCTGCGGAGTCCAGTCCAACCATCCAGAGGGAGGCCATCCTCAGCCAGCGCCCCCCCCAGACTTTGCTTGAGCCTTCATATCATCTCCCACTCAACAGACTCCATTTCCTCGGACCAGAGTCCTTCCAAGGACCCCAAAGACCTGGACGCTGTGGAGGATCCGCTGCCCTCCCCAGAACCGGTCATCATCCACAGTCAGGTCCAACTAACTCCTGACGGGTCCCCAATGCTGGGCCCCCCCCCGCCTTACCAGCCCCCGGGGAGTCCAGCAGCACTGCCGGAGCAGGAGGATCCAGACAGAACTGATGATCCCCTCGCTCCGTCCTGCACTGTCCCACGCTCTGCTTCTGCACCTTCAGCCCAGCCGGTGTCAGTGAGTTTGGACTCGGCTCTGCCGGAGTGCCTGGCAACAGCAGAGCATTCCTCAGTACTGGTCTCTAACATTCTGCAGAACAGGACTGCAGATCAGCCCATCACAGCTCTTTTGCTTTGAAGGTCATCTTTGAGTTTGAAGGTCATGACTAAAAAGAGGTGTTACAGCGGCGACCCAGTCAGGTCAAACCCGTTTTCATTCGTTTTCAATCCTTTGGGGAATCTCTGCCCTGCTTTCCCCATTGATTGTACACTGCTCAGCATAAATGAGTACACTCCACTGTATCTTTCAGGAAACCTTTAGTGTCCTTTCAGAATCAACATTTTCTATCAGATATTATACAACGAAACACTCCCACAAATGTGGGGCTTTAATTGCAAACAAGATTTGTTCATTTCCACACACAAAAAAGTGATTTTCCCAACTAATTCATTCAAGTCCATGTTGCAAAAGTGGGTACACCCCAAGTATAGTCTTAGGAGAAAAGCAAAACTCTAATGAACAGACATACAACCACAGGTGAGTCTGATGATTCATTTACAATGTGTCCCGAACACAGGCGACTGTAAAAGAGCAAAACCCTTCGCATTTCATGATGTCGGAAATGGCTCCTCATGGAAGAGAAATGTCACAAAAACTGAGAAAAGAAAGAATTTCTTTACACAAAAAGTTGAGGGCTACAAGAAGATCAGCAAACTTTACATATTAGGCAAAATACTGCAGCAAAAGTGATCCAAAAATGTAAGAAAGATGGAAGTGCAACCATCTTACAGAGACGTCCAGGCCGTCTACAGAAGTTAACATCTCGACAGGAGCGTCTTCTGATGAGAAGGTTGAAGAGAATCTCCGTGCAAGTTCACTGCAGTTAGCTAAAGCAGCAGAAAGCCAAACTGGAGAGACCGTTTCCCGTGACACCATACGGCGCACACTGCAGAGGAATGACGTTTACAACTAATGGCTTTAAGACTGTATGGCGTTGCAAAGGAGAGGATTTCAAAGAACAATGCATGGTGCCTACGATGAAACATGGTGGTGGCAGTGTCCTAATGTGGGGCTGCATGAGTGCTGCTGGTGTTGGAGCTGCATTTCATTGATGATATCATGAACTCAACAACGTACTGCTCTGTACTGAAGGAGAAGATGCTGCCATCACTCTGTGCACTTGGTCGTCGTGCACATTTCCAACACGACAATGATCCAAAACACACATGGAAAGCTATTGTTGCATTTCTGAAGAAGAACAGGGTGAAGGGGATTGAATGGCCAATGTCTCCTGATCTGAATCCAATCCAACACCTGTGGGGAATTCTGAAGCAACAAGTTGAGCATCTCTCTCCATCCAGCATCCAGGCCCTAAAAGAGGTTATTCTGGAAGAATGAGAGAAGATGCAGGGGTTAGACAAAATGATTGGAACATTAAAACTTTGTAATGCTCCGATCTACACTGTGCATATCGTTCAATTTTGTATGACGAGCATGAAACTGAGCGGGAACACATGGAATGGCCCCTCAATCTCCGGATCTCAATATCATTGAGCATTTGTGGTGTATACTCGAGCGACAGGTCAGGAATCGCTACCCTCCACCCTCCCGTTTGGAGGAGCTGGAGCAGCTTTTGATGGAAGTGAAATGTGATTGGTCCAAGTCAGTCTGAGTCAACGTCTCTATGGTAACCACTCATGCCAATCAGAAGATCAGGAGTGAGCTGGCTGGAAGGCCACACCCACACCACTCCAAATAAGTCTACACAAAATCTGTCAAAAAACGTTTCAGACATTGGATGTGGGGACCGACAGGCTCCACCTACTTTATGGAGGCATATGATTGGTCAGTTTATAACTGAAATAACTTGAACCACAGAAAAAAGATCATGAAATAAATGAGGATTATCAAGATGTTATGAAAGGTATCAGAGCAAGAATGGTTATTCTGACAAATAGACTGAGAAACAGCTGCTGAGCCAGCAGGTACTTCCTGTTTGGAACACGAGGGGGGGAGTGGGTCACTCAATCCAGTTGTTATATATAGCCATTAGTTTCCCCCACACCTTCAAATCCAAGAGCTGCAACAAAACCTCCATAAATGTTCTCCATGGGACAGATTGACATCTGTCTCTCAGTTAGGCGTCTGCTGATGAGAGGCGTCTCTTCATGGGAGCCTGAAAGTACACTGACGTGCTTGTAGTTCTGCTGCTAGAGCTCTTCTTCGTTCACGTAAATACTTCCCTATAATCCTTGGTGGTCTTGCACCTCTCAGCAGCTTCTTTCACTCCTCTTCCATCTGGTTTGTCCTGAAGATCAGCTCCATGTTTATTCGTTCCACTAGTTTGGTTTCAGTCTGCGGTTCAGGCCTGACACTTCTTCAGTCCTTTTTGGACTTTGGTGGTTTTTTCCACCAGCTTGCTGCAGATGTCTTACAAGGAAAGCTCTTTCCTTTTTCACAGATGTAACAGCACTTAAGGCCCGGTCACACCGCCCGAACTTTGCTGGAACGTTCCAGGAGCGGTGAAAAAAATCCCTCACCGCCTGTGACCGTTCATCATCGTTTAAGCAACGCCGAGTGCACCAATCATTGCAAGTCTCTCAGGATCCATGGTGATGCAGGTCTGAACTCAACGGCAGCACAATTACAAATGAGTTCCTGGTCCGTTTCTCCCAGTATTTTTGGCCAGTTACCGGTCCAGCTCCGGCACCTCTATGACAACGCCACATCAGAGTTCATCGCTGCCATAGATCGCCGCTTCAACCGTTCGAGCAACGCCGTGACCGCTCCACCGATGTTTGAGCAACGTTTAGTTGCTGCCAGTGCAACGCTGGTGAAGCAGCGGTGGTCCAGCGTTCTAGATTTCTGCGTTAGTCTAGCGGACCCAAGCGTCCACGACCTTGCATCTAGCAGAACCAAACTTTGACTGGGCGTCGTTGGAGCGGAAGTGAACTTTGCCGGAGCGGAGAATGGACCTCTCCTCACCGCTGCAATATTCTGAGCAGCTCACAACTTTCAGAGCGGTGGGAGGGACCCTCAAGACCATGGCCGTGGCCGAGCATATGCGGCGTTGCTTTAACTGGGATGAACGGTCACCGCTCCACACGTTCCCGTGTGTCCAGAGGTTTCTGTCCTAAATGCTGCGGACTGACAGGCCTCCAAAGTACACAGCAGGTTTTTCTGTGAGGAAGCTTCAGATCGGGAGGAGCGGGGTCTGTTTTATATCCATGCCTTCTCCAGGTCAGCTCAGTTTAATGTCAAGCTGGTGCTTGTTCTTGTAAAGATGGACCGTTTTCCATCAGGGTGTATGTGTGTGAGTCCAGTTCAAGTGTGTGGAGTTGGAATGTAGAGTCTCTTCAGATCCAACCTTGGTCGTAGTCAAGCACCAACATGTGGAAGTTAGTTTTAGAAGTAGATTTAAGAAAAATGGTAGAAATGTTTTTAAATAAGGACAAGTGTGCCTGTATTTTCTATTTAAAACCGTTTTCTGAATTATCCAACATGAAAAAACATATTTAAGTGCTCTGGATTGTGGAAGAGTTTGAATAAAACCTTTAAGGACTCATCTTTTTTGTTTGATGACGTGTCGACAAAAAAATCTGAGATGATTCTCTACACAACGCATCCACTGAAGCTGTTGTACACACGAGGCGTCGTCCAGAGGACAAAAATGTCCAAAGAGAATCAACTAGAGATAAAAAAAGAACTTAGATTTTTTATGGTAGCATCTTCAATTCAGGGAGAATCAACCCTTGGCAAAAAGAAGTAGTCTTTAGGTGTACTACTAGTATACTTGATCTATGCTGAAGATGATGATTCCTTGTTGGTGTGAGGTAATTGCTCCTTTATCCACCAGGAGGCACACTGTGACAAGAAGACAAAGTTATTTCCAAGTAAGGAGGAGTTGTAAGAAAAACTAATGTCTGTATGTCACTCACTTCTGCTGTGAGGAGAAATCTTGTAGATCCAAGAATATGAAGGAAAGACACCCAAAGGAGGAGGAGGAGGAGAGAGGCAGGCCCAGCCAGGCAATCCAACTGAACAGGTTCTATACTCCAAAATGAAGAGAATCAAAATATGGAAGTTTGTTTTCAGTCATGATTCAAAGTTATATGCAATTCTATCATGCAGTATGAAAATACATTTTGTAGTTTAGAATTCAATAATAAAAATGAGAACTCGTTTCAAAACTCTTCCCAGAATTTACTATACTGGACAAAGGATGTTCAAGATGGGTCTCAGAAACTCAGACATTTGTGAGCATTGTGATAGTAATCTGCCTGACAGTCACATGCATGCTCTGTACATCTCTCCAGGTATGTTGCTTAATTAACTTGCTTGATTACTTTTCCCCCTTTTCCTTTCTGCCCATTTCTAATCCCTTTCTAATCCCACTCTCTTTTTCTCTCCTCTTCTTTTCCATCCAGACCAAAAAAACTCCATAATCAATAAATAAAGTTTAGTCTAAAATACAAAGGGGTTTATGCAAATATACATCTTGCATATCAGAAAATTCATAACACCTACTGTACCAGTAACATCTGCTCTACATACAAGGCCTTCAGCTCTGATCGGTTTGCTCAGCTGTTGCACAGGTCAAGTTAGAAAAAAAATGTACAACTTAATTTTACAAATTAAAAAAAGAAACGAAATATTTGAAATAACAGCAGGATCAATTTTCAAATTGTCATGGGTTTTTGGTATCATAATTCCCATGTATATGCTTTTTGTAATTTACAATTCAATATTAAAGAATGACATGGTTTGCTTGAAACTCCTTTCAAAGTAACTTTGAATCTTTTACACTGTAAAATGCCATGCTGTGTCTGTGTCAAAGTTTAAATCAAATCGCAAAACAGCGTCTCCTGGTGTAATGCATTTTCATTTGTACAGCATGGTGCTTTATGTGTGCCAAAACTCAAATTGAAATGCACACTGTCAGGCGCTCATCAGGGTGGGGTCTGCCACCTGCCTCCACTTCCTGTGGTCGACCAATTGAAAATATTAAAATACTTAACTAACCAATGGAATTATTTGGCGTCGGACGTTAGAGTAGAGTATGTGCTATCTGCTAATGAATTAGCTCTATGTTTATGACTACGACTGCAACTGCTGTGTTGCAGCTCTTAAAGAGATTTTTGGATCTAATTAGCCCCGTGTCTGAGGCGCTGTCAGGGACGGGGCTGCAGAGATGAACTGTTTAATTCTGGAAAATATCTTTATTTTTAATGTGACAAGTCTTATAAAAACCCATATTCAGACTTTTTGTATATTAATTAGCCGGCACATCTGTTTTAGAAAGCTGGAAAATGTCAAGTTTCACCAGATCTTTTTCACAATCGATGTTCAGAGCGGCTGATCAGAAAACTCTGATGACCCAGCATTCAAGCAGCATTTAAATGCATCACTTAAGCACGAATCTGGGAGACGTGAAAAGAGTCTCACATGAGATTTGCGTGTATATGCAGTTTTGTGTGTGCGTAACAAGTGATTCATGCATATTTTTTAAAAGAATTGTGTGTGTAGTTAGTTTCAAGCTGTCGTAATTTGAAGTTGTGCATGTGTAAATTGTGTTTTGTATTTTTTTAAAGTTTTTAATTTTTGTACTCATGCACACAATGTATTTTATGAGTTACAAATCAAGAATTACGCACACACAAATTGGAGTGATACTAATTTCTCCATATAGCTGTGTCTTTGAAGACAGTTTTCCCCAACATCTGGGCTGCGGATCGTTACCGGTATCAGTCTGTGGGTCACGCCACAGACAGAAAAAAAAACAAATAAATACGCTAATTTAGATTATTTCTGTTTTGTTTATGTTTTGACCCTGGAGGAAGTTTTATTTTGAAAAAACTTCCGAATTCTGTTCACCACATCTGTCTTGGTCCCGTGACTTAAGATGCATTCACACCGGAAGCAGCTGGGGCAGCGGGTCAGCCAATCAGCGATTCAGCTATGGGCATGTGACTTTTTCAGTGACTACATCAAAGACTGGCAAAATGAATTCAATATGGCCACACGATGAACTTCCATCCATTTCCTTTACCTGCTGGGGCCGCGGAGTTGCTGGAGACTTTCCGGTTACTGTTGGGTGAAGGCGGGAGACCCTGGACAGGTCACCAGCTTGTCACTGAGCCCAATGGAGCTGAAGCAAAAGAGCCCGCTATGCTAGGCAGCCGCCCGGTGAACAACATAGAAAGCTCCGCTGCCCAGGGTTCAACAGAGCAAACGATCGCCGTCGTACAGGGAGGCATAGCTAGCTAGGCACTCAGCTGCTTGGCTCTGCCAGCGGAATTCCACTACCTGCGAGCTATCCTTGCAATGCTGGCCCTTGTAAAGTGACCGTGGAGAACCCCGGCGTGCCGTCGTAGTGGGGGCAATCCCCCAATCTCCATGGGCTTATAATGTTTTTTCTTATTTTCATCAAGACAATAATCAAAATACCCCCCCTCTTTTAATTATTATTATTTTCCCCTCTCGGGTTAATGCTCAAACTGGGCCACAGATAGACAGACGGTAGTACCGTTTAAAACAGCCATCAATCAGGCGCAGCTCCGTTGCAGAAGTGCAGCACGTGCACTGGGGGAGACTGGTGAACCCAGACATGGTGACTTGCTTTCCAGCGCCGCTGTAGAGCTCTCCAAAACATATAAACATAAGCTATTTGCTAAACATCATCCACGCTTTCCCTGATGTAGTCAACGATTGTAGTTTGTCTGCCGTTGCTCTGCGGCCAAGGCGTGTGCAACATTTAAGCAGCTTCTCTTCTAAATTCGTAGCCCAAAGCTAATTAGCAAACAAAAACCAAACAATAAAACATATTTAGAGAGTTTCATTGAGGAAGAATGTGCCAATGAGGTTTATAAAGCAGAGCCTTCGACTTCAGAGATAGATAAAGCTGCTGTTTACAGACTTTATAGCTTCTGGGACTCTTCGTCAACGTACAGATTTACTGAGATAGTTATTCTCACATAGCAGAAGCTGCTGTCTAAAATGCATCGACTAACTACGCAGATAATTAAGTTGCAGACACAACGGATTCACGTTTATTCTACATTTTTAAAAAAACGAGGTGAAATTTGTTGAATTTTGGACATTCAGCAGATGTTTGATTGGGGTCTACCGAGAAACTCGAACCAAAAGAAGAGCCAGTCAAGAAGTGTCTCTGTTCTTCACTGTGCTTGTGACAGTGAGTGGGTTCCTTTACATTTTGTGTGAAACCAACATTATCTAATAAAGCTGAGAAAGCATTTCCTAGACAGTCACTAGAGTCATCGACATGAATATTAAAATCCCCTACTATTATTATTTTATCAGAATCTAAAACAATAGTTGATAAAAAGTCTGCAAACTCAGTTAAAAATTCAGAGTACGGGTCAGGAGGACGATAAATAATTATGAATGAAACAGATTTTAGAGTTTTCCCGTTTGAGTGATTTATAGACAATATGATGTTTTCAAAGAAACTATAAATGTGTTTGGCTTTAGTGTTAGGAAGTAAGCTGGACAGTGATATTACTGCTAACCCACCTCCTTTCCCAGAAATCCTGGATTTCTGATAGTTATTATAATTAGGGGGGGTTGCTTCATTCAACCTAACATAGTCATCCTGTTGGAGCCAGGTTTCTGTTAGAGCTAGCAGGCTAAGTTTATCATTCATTAACTCATTAACTAAAAGGGACTTTGAAGAAATGGATCTAATGTTTAGTAACCCACATTTAATGACATCATGATTTTGCTTGTTATTGAGAGTAATAGTAGCTTTTACTTTTAGATTTTTGTGTTTTACTCGCCTTTTAGTTCATAAGCTAAAGCTAGGAGCTGCTGGACTAACTCAGTGTTCTGCTGGGGTTTGCACTGACGCTAAAGGGAACTCAGAGGAGAGTTTTAAACTGCTGCTCTGTGTCCAGAACCTGTCCCTGGGTTGTCAGGTTGAACGGTTAATACTAGCAGAAATGTTCTTAGAGAGAATAGCGGCGCCCTCAAAAGTGGGATGGAAGCCGTCTCTCCGCATGAGACCGGGCTTTCCCCAAAACGCGCTCCAATTATCAACAAAGCTAATGCCATTTTGTGGGCACTATTTGGCTAACCAGCGGTTAAATGATGAAAAGCGGCTGTACATTTCATCACTGACAAGGTTTGGGAGTGGACCAGAGAAAATAACAGTGTCCGACATCAACTTAGCAAGTTTACAAACAGATTCAGCGTTTAATTTAAGAACTTCTGATTGTCTCCGTCGGGCGTCATTACCGCCTGTGTGAATCACAACTCGACGGAACCTAAGTTTACTTTGAGCTAACATTCTAAGGTTTCCTTCTATGTCACCAACTCTGGCTCCCGGATAACACCTGACTGGGGCTGTCCGGAGCTTCACGGGTCTAACTTCAGAGGAGCCAATAACTAGAGTTGATGGTTCATCTGGCGTGTTGCCAAGGGGAGAAAACTTATTATGTAGCGAGAGCTTCGGTAGCTCTAAGTGTTTACGTTTAGCACTATGCTTCCTTACCACCGGAACAAACCCATCCATCTTCCCCTGCTGCTGCCTAGGAGGGGCTGGGGTGCTAGCTAGTTTAGCCCTCGTAGCGTGACTTGCACTACGAGCAACAACCTGGCTAGCAGGCTTAGCATCTGGCTTAGCATCCACAGTGCGAAGCCGTGCTTCTTACTGCTCTAGCCTGGCCTCCAAATCTAAGATAAGTCTACATTTAACACATTTACTACTATCCTCACTTATGGCAAATGGAGTAGGACAGAGAGGGGAATGCAGAAGAGGGAGAGGCTATGCTAAACGCTAAGCTAAGGCTAGCGGTGTTTAGCTAAGGAGGAGCAACTACAGTGGTTGGCAAAAGTATTCACACCCCTTGAACTTCTCCACATTTTCTCACATTATGACCACAAACATAAATAAATGTTGATGGAAATTTATGTGAAAGACCAACACAAAGTGACACACACCTATGAAGTGGAAAGAAAATTATACAAGAGTTCAATTTTTATTTTTACAAATAAACTGAAATGTGCAGTGTGCAAAAGTATTCAACCCCCTTTTCTCTGAGTGCATCCAGTTGTCTTCAGAAGTTGCTTGATGATTGGAGACTGATCAAATGTTGACTTCGTGACTTCATAGAGTCCATCTGTGTGTCATTTATCTCAGTATACAAATCCAGCTGTTTAGTGACAGTCTCTGTGGTTTGTCAATAGAATATTGGGGATAAAACAGTATCATGAAGTGTAAGGAACACACCAGACAGGTCAGGGAGAAAGTTGTGGAACTTTGAACATCCCATGAACCACTGTTCAGTTCATCATCCACAAATGGAAAGAGTATGACACAACTGTAAACCTACATAGACATGGTCGTCCACCTAAACTAACAGACCGAACAAGGAGAGCACTGATCAGAGATGCAGCCAGGAGGCCCATGGTGACTCTGGATGAACTGCACAGATCTACAGCTCAGGTGGAGGAATCTGTCCATAGACAAACCATCAGTCGTGCACTGAACACATCTGGACTTTATGGAAGAGTGGCAAGAAGAAAGCCATTGTTAAAAGAAAACCACAAGAAGTCCTGTTTGCAGTTTGTCATAAACCATGAGAGTGACCCAGCAAACGTGTGGAAGAAGGTGTTCTGGTCAGATGAGACCAAAACAGAACTTTTTGATCTAAATGCAAAGCACTACTGAGGAATATTGAACTAATACTGAACATCACTCTGAACACACCATACCCACTGTCAAACATGGTGGTGGCAGCATCATGCTCTGGGGCTGCTTCTCTTCAGCAGGAACAGGGAATCTGGCTAGAGTTGATGGGAAGATGGATGGAGCCAAATCCAGAGCAATATTGGAGGAAAACCTGTTGAAGTCTGAACAACACTTGAGACTGAGGCGGAGATTCACCTTCCAACAGGACAACCACCCTAAACATAAAGCCAAAGCTACAATGGAATGGTAAAAATGAAACGGATTCATGTGTTGGAACGGTCCAGTCAAAGTCCAGACCTAAATCCAATCCAGAATCTGTGGAAAAATCTGAAAACTGCTGTTCACAAATGCTCTCCATCTAATCGGACTCAGATTGAACTGTTTTGTAAGGAAGAATGAACAAAGATTTCAGTCTCTAGATGAGCAAAGCTGGTAGAGGCAAACCCCAAAAGACTTGTAGCTGGAATTTCAGCAAAAGGGGGTTCTACAAAGTATTGACTCAGGGGGTTGAATACTTTTGCACACTGCACTTTTCAGTTTTTTTATTTTTAAAAAAATTTTAAGTCTTCTACAATTTTCTTCAATGATAATATTGGGATCTGAGGACAGAGGGCCTGGTATGACATGGTGCAGAATAGCTACTTTTACAATTATTTTACTATTTCTACTATTCTGTAGCACAACTTTAACCAATAACACAATACAATAAAATGAAATATAATAAAATAAAACATGCCAGAAAACCAAATAAAGAATAAACGAAAACATCAGGAAATTTAAACAGGATCTGCTGAGGTGAGTAGAATAACTTACATTTATAAGAAGTTACATTAAACTTAAACCAAGAAAAGGCTGTTTCTGCACATTAAATCACAGCTGTAAAATAGAAAAGAAAAAATATATTAGTACACATTTTCAAATTAAACATAAAATTAAAAAAGAACATATTTTCTGGTTGGGGAGTATTTTTTCAATTCTATCCCAATCCTGTCAAATTCCTCCACTGAACTAAAATAAATATTTTGCTCTTAAAAATGATTTGTAACATTTTCCATTTAAAATTTATTTGAGTTGAAGTGTCTTTGAAGATGAATTTGAACTTTAAATACTTTAGTTCGTTGGACATTGTAGAATGGTGGTGATTGCTGCAGCATTCAACACACTGTTTCATCTCTGGAAGAGACTTCACCTTTGAATTGTTCTATCCATCTAGAAAACGATGGATAGAACAAATCAAATGTTTCACACATACTATCAAACTCTTTCACACACACCATCAAACTCATTCACACAAGCTATCAAACTCTATAACACATACTATCAAACTCTTTCATATTTACCATCAAACTCTTTCATACACACTATCAAACTTTTTAGGACAATAGAAATACAAGTTTAAAGTTTACTGCATCTCCCTAATAACAGAAGACTTTCTACAGATATTTATGGGAAAAAAAACAATCAATATCTTTTAATGGGCAACATGAGTACATGGGTACATGTACAGTAACTAATATAATTTATTTCATTATATTTACAAAAATATATTATTTATGATTATAAGGTAATAAAAATTTTAAATTTCATTGATTTGTACTCAGTATTGCAGGTGCTTAAAGTAGGTTTAGATTATTAATATTAAATATAAGATTAAGTTTCAATCTGAACCGTGTATTTTTTGCTCATCTGACACATGATGGAATGTTAAAAAAAGGAGGGGAAGCACCTTGCCATCCCCTCAACAAGACTCCTGTCGAAGCAACCAGAAGCTACAACCCCCGCCCCCCGCATCCGTACTGTGGGGTCAACAGAGGAGATCCATCTGCCCGGTAGTCCAGTCAAGCACCCACACCAGGGCCCGCAGGACCGCCACACGGGCCCCAACACCCGAGAGCAGTGAGGTATGGAAGTACCAAGAGCAATCCCTAGCCCAGCCAAAAGAGCAGCCCTCCCACCGCGCCAGGGGGCCCAGCACGGGGCCCCACCCCCAAGAGCCCTACCACACCAGACAAGCCACACATCACCACCCAGGGTTAATGAGCATTCCCCCACTGCAGCACCGGGTAAGAGCCAGGGCCCACAAAGGTAGACCCGCCCCCAAGCTCCAGGCAAACGCAGGAGATCCAGGAGAGAGCACAGCAGGGACCAGCCACCCCAACGTAGAGGAGGGACAACCAAAAAAAGTGGGGGTCTGTGAATTTAAATAATATTTTTTAAATATCTATTTGTTACTCAAACATCTGATTGTTATTCTAACATGTAGCTGTTATTTAAACATATAATTGTTATTTAAACATATAATTGTTATTTAAACATGTAATTGTTATTTAAACATGCAGTTGTTATTTAAACATATAATTGTTATTTAAACATACAGTTGTTATTTAAACATATAATTGTTATTTAAACATATAATTGTTATTTAAACATACAGTTGTTATTTAAACATGTAATTGTTATTTAAACATGTAGTTGAATCTTTAAACATATAGTTGTTATTTAAACATGTA
>BSAI01000231.1:29839-94761 GCA_036245035.1 Adrianichthys oophorus | reverse complement strand
GGGGTCTGGCAACGGGTGTGAGGTGATGGTGTTGGACTCGGGGGACGTCTTCATGGATCAGGCTGCAGATAAAGGTGTGGGGGGCTGGAGTATCCAAAAGAAAAACCCTGATGGTTCCAGCGCCCCCACCTTAAAGAACAAAACAAGCAAAAAGGAGAAGGTTTGTGCAAACGGGCTGCCCCCCACAGTGAGCGGCCCCCAGCCAGCACAGAGGAGATCCATATTACTGAGATGTGGGGGGCGGCCTGCGCTACGGCGACCACTCAGCCTGGAGGTGACCTCCCAGCGCCAGCAAGGGTCTGTGGATCAGGGGGAAGAGCGACGGATCCTTCAGCCTCCCTGGCGCAGTGGGTCTGCAGCCCCGTCGCCCCCCATCCGCAGCCTGACCAGCCCCAGCTTGGCGGGGGGCAGCTGGATGCGGCGCAGCGAGAGCACCTGCTCCGTCAACTACCCACTGTCGCTGCGAGCTGGGAGGGGGCAGATGCGCCCGGCCACCTCCCTCCCCCACATTGCTAAAGGAGCGGGAGGCGTGGCCCGCCCGCCTCCCAGGCCCTGCCTGCTGGTGGCCCTCAGACCCCTGAACCTGGAGCAGGAGAAGCTGACCTTCTTCCAGTCCGACTTCAACTATGAGCCTCAGTTTGAATACGCACAGCCGGAACCGCGGGGCGTCCTGGACAAGTACAGGGACGGGGCGGGACTCTTCCTGGAGCAGGTGCTGCAGCGCGTCCCCACCCTGTTCGCCTGAGCCACAGTGCACGTAATGATGATGGTGTCTGTGCTTGTCTGCAGGCCGTGGGAATCATGGAGTGCGTCCTGAGGAAGTTTGGTTCCTATGAGAACTTTGAGGAGGTGACAGGGGGCAGCGTGCTCCCCAAAAGTCAAGTGTGGGCGGCTGTGCGCAAATACCTGCAGAAGGAGGGCTGCGTGGGCGAGGTAAGAGGCGGGAACATACCCGGCATGTGACGCAAGTTCAAGAACGCGCAAAACATGTATTCTTGAAAGCACACTTAGCCCACAGTGTTTCACACTGAACTAGTGCATTTTTGCCTCCTACAATCAGAAGAGGTTTGGGGTGAAATGTCAAAGCGGTGCAAATCTGGTGAATCTTTCTCCAGGCAAACCAAAATTATTCATTTCTTCTCCATGATCAGTTTTCAAACGGTTGGTACTTCTGGAGACCAAAAAGACGCCATCCATACATCACTACCAAATCTCTCGTTGGTCAAAGTTCAACTCAAAGTCAAAGTTCAATTAATGTGTGATCAATGGCCGTGGGTTTTGTAAGTGGAGCCCAAAAAGGGTCGTAGAAACTTTTTCGTTGTGATGTGTGAATGCAAGAATCTTTCAGGCGAAAGCACAAAGCCAGCATTATCAGAGACTTTTCACTGACTGTGCGCTGTGTAACGGCGTAATCGGAGCTTCAGAAAACATCTGAGTGGAGAAGACTGACCAGCAGCTGAGTGACCCGTCAACCGCCTGTGTCTGTGTGCGTTCAGGTCGTGGTGCGTCTGTCTGACGAGCTGCTGTCACAGGCCGTCATGGTGGTGGAGAGTTGTCGTCCCACTCTGACCATCAACCTGAGCGGGGCCAGGCAGCACTGGCTGGAGGGGATGCTCAGGCATGAGATCGGTATGTTCCTGCAGAAACACAAGTGTGGAGGTTTCTCCTCAGACCATCCTGCTCAAAGAACAAAGCTGAACCGTGATCAATCCTTGAACCAGTTTTTCTTCAGGTGAGTCTGGTGTCACACCTGCCAGGTGTTTGGGCTGTTACAGCAGCTGCTGCTTGTCCGTCACGTGGCGTCCGCTTGCCTTTCTGTTCCTTTGGAGGATCTGGAGAACTGCAGGGACTCTGGACTGCCTTCAGTCACCGGTCAGGTGGAGCTCCTGCCGACCTTCTCTGAACAAGCTCAATGAGCAGAAATGTACAAGTTATCAAAGTGTTCCTGTTCTGGCATCTGCAGCCTCGACTGCGCATCAGAAGGCTCAGGACCAGGCCTGGCCCCCATCACAGCAGCTTCTGTTCACTCTGCAGGGGTGAAGGTTTTCTTCCGTGTCATCACTCCTCATGGTGGGATGCTTCTCCTCAGGAACTCATTATCTGCGAGGCGTCAACAACAGTCTGCAGCCGTGGGCGTCGGCTGATGGCAGGAAGCAGTTCGGCCTGAAACCCGCTAACCCCACAGAGGAGGGGCTGGCCAGCCTGCACAGCGTGCTGCTGCGGAAGCAGCCGTACCTGTGGCGCGCCGCGCTGCTGTACTACACCGTGTTCCACGCCGCCAGCATGAGCTTCAGCCAGCTCTTCAGGCACATCGTTCGCTTCGTGCACGACCCCAACGTGCGCTGGGAGTACTGCCTAAGAGCCAAGAGGGGACAGACGGACACCTCACAGCCCGGTGAGTATGTGCACGCACACGTGCAGACACACATTCAAGTTCTGATCTTCCAAAAATGACCTGGTTTTTAGAAAAATTGAGACCCATGGTGAGTACACCAATTTTCATGATTTAAAACAAACAAACTTTTAAATTACATTTTTAATAGAAACTTAAAGGCTGTGAAGCAAACCTACAAAGCAAACATTTTCTCTAAGTGCAGATCTAAAAACCCACTCCGATCATCTTTAGTTCTATTTTCAAAGTGTTCAGTGGTCTTTTAATTATGATTATGTCGTTTTTAGCCAAAATCAGAAAACCTCAGTTGTTCTCTAGGGAATAGTTTCTGCAGAGCGGCAAGAATCCTTTAGAAATTCACCTCTGAGTTGTGGGTTGGTACAGAGCAGCCTTCTGTCTTTCTGAAAGCTCTCTGTTTACACACTCTTCAGCTAGCTTAGTGCTAGTGAGCTACCAGTATTTTTTTAGGAAGCTACCAGTAGCTGTCCAGCCGTACAGTTCTGATCCAGATTCCTTTTCAGACGAAAACAAAGACGTTCATGGATCTAAACTGACTCAAACTTTATTCAACTGGTTTATCTGTCATAATAATAACAACACCATAAATAAAAAGACCTTTTGGCTCTTTCTGGGTCGTGGTTGACGTGACACCGACCTGAATGGCTCTTTAAGTGTGGAAGGTTGCAGACCCCTGGTCTGTTTGTTTACAAACGGATGCATCAGAATGGAGCAGAGCAGGGAGCTTGTTTCCTGCCCAGCTTATTTTCTACATCACAAACACGATCTTTTTAGATGACATTTTTTCATCTGCTCCTGATTCACCACAATTGAATAAAGAAATAATCAGAAATTTCTGATCGGAAAAATGCCACAAGAACATGTTAAAAACGCCAAAAACTACATTTTCCTCATGGTGGGTCTTCAAGGCTTAAGCTTAGCTGAACAGCAACTCTGTATGTGTGTTGTGTATGGTTTGGGCATATGTACGTGTGTGTGCGCACAGGTTGTTTCAGCAAAGATCAGGTTTACCTGGACGGAATCCTGAGGATCCTTCGGCATCGAAGAAGCATCGATTTCAAAATGCTGACATCTCTAGGAAAGGTGAGTGTTGACATTCTTGAATCTGCACAGGTGTCTGTATGTTGTCCTTGCACAGGTGTTTTCATATTTTTATCCACACAGGTGTCTTTTGAGGACGTGGAGAGACTCCGTCCATTTGCAGATCTTTCCCGGACCAGAATCCCTCACTTCATGCGGGACCCGGAAAAGTACCTTCATCATCTGGACCACATTGTCTCCATCAACGAGCTGGACGACTCGGTGCTGGAGCAGCTGCTCTCCTGAGACTCCACCCCCTCAAAGCGGGTGGGCACTAAATATTAGTGTGCTTTATAGGAGACACTTTGTGGTGAAACTGGAAGGGACAGAGTCTGCGCTTTACTGCATGTTTGCTGCGTCCTGCTGCACACACGTACCTCAGAAACAAAAGGCCATTGATGTGCATTTTTTGTGCACTGCTTCAGTCTGCTTCACTGCTTCATCCTGCTTCACTCTGAGAGCTCACGATTGTCTCTGGTTTAAGCTTTATGTTGGATGTTTTGGTTGGATGCCTTAGAACTTCAGTTTTATAACACGTTTAAGAAGAATTCTCACGTCTCTAGTGCCAGATGTCCACAGGTCTCACCTGAGCTTCAGTGTGACCCCCCCCCTCACTCCATCTGAAGATGTAGCTGTCAGAAAGGGGGTGGGGGTGGCAAGTCTGTGACTGTTAAATACCTAAACTCCCCTGGCCCCCCCGAGAAGTGCTGACACTAAATGTATCAACATGGAAGCTACTGAGCATGCTCAGTTAGGTCTGAACTTTACGATGTTTTTTTTTTTAGCAACAGCCTTCAAAACATTAACCCCTCCCAGACCTACCTTTCATCGCAGAAATCATGCAGATGTTGGGGGATCCAGGTGTTGTGAGTTCGTCAGCTGCGTTTCATACTGAAGATGTCACATGACCTGTTTCAGAGCAACGGACAGAGGGAGCGGGTCAACTTTGACCCTAAAAACAGTACTTAATGCACATACATGTTCTCCACATCAGCGACCTGTTTGTATATTCCTGAGACAGATGCTGATGGAGGGGTGGTCCCCGCCCCCCTCCCTACATGGTCTATGGAGTGGAAACATGATGATTTTATGGTTTATTAACTTAAATGCACAGATTTGAGCAGAGCCTGGGTTACTTCCTGCAGGAGTCATATGTATATGCTGAGGAAGTGAGAAGCTCTGTCGTGTGATCCCCTTCATGTTCTCAGGCCTTTGGGCGCCGCTCCTCCTGCAGGGTCAGGTTCCACCTTCAGTGAAAATGAAGAATCCTGGGAAAACTTGGTTCTCTTAGAGAAATGAGTTTCAGGAACCGGCCAGCAGATGCTGGGCCTCCACTTTGACTCTGCTCTGAAACTGTTTTTATTATGTTACACCAAAAAGGATTCTGATCTAATTTAGCCTTTTACTGTTTCAAGCAGCATTAACACTTGATGAGTGAACTGTGAATGGAGGATGTTTGTGTCTCTGTTCCTTCTTTCTTTGCAATCTGGACCTTGATTGTTGGGCATGGCAGCTTTGCAGTGGTTTTTAAATAAATGTCTTTCATATTTTGACTCGTCTGACCATTTGCCAATTATTTCACACTGAGCTGTGAACACAGTCGTGAGTCAACGGTTTTGCTGCAGCTGTCCCTGATCAGCCTTCATGCTGACAGGTTTCATCACTCCTGAACTAAATCCTGTTCAACTATTGACTGTATATGAGAACTGAACTGAGTGACCCCTCCCCCCGGCATTCCAAACAGGAATCCAAGACACCAAAATCCCACAGACTTCTATAGAGAAATAAACAGCTGTAACTCAGTCATTCTATTGGTCAGAATAATCATTCTGCTCCGATACTTTTTTTAACATGTTCTTGATGATCCTTTTTTTCATATTTTTGCTGTAGTTCCAGTTATACAAGTTACAAACTGATCAATCAGGCACCTCAGTAAAAGCAGGTAGTCTTGCGTCCAACGTTCAAAAAGTTTGACAGATTTGGTGCAGTCTGCTTTCACGTGGGAGGGGTGTGGTCTTTCAACAACCTCTCCCGTTGCTAGAGTGGTTGCTAGGGATTGCAACAATACACTTTCTTCGTTCAAACCTTAATTTCTGGGTCACCGTTTTGTTTCTGTTTGATCTTGGGTTTGTGTCCAACAAAACAACAATTACATTTAATTTGCTACTAAACAAAGAAAATCCTTTTGATGTGTTTATACTAAGCACGGTCTCAAAACAAGAATAGAAATGCTTCTTAAGCACAATTCTTTGACACGATATAAACGTAAGGATGCAACCAATCGCTTTCCCCACGATTCTGTTTAATGGTGTAGCATTGGGTTCCGTTTTTGATCGAGAATTGTTCCATCGCTAGTGGTTGCCATAGAAACGTCGACTCAGACTCCTTTCGACCAGTCGCTGCTTACTGACGTCGTCTGGCTCCAACAAGGCGGTATCAGTATTGCTAAAAATTGGCAACTGAATTGATTTCATTTGGAGCCGGAGGTAAACACTTTTCTATGGATCACGTCACACTCCGTCCAGTTCTCACACACAGTCAATGGGTTTGACCCGTCTTGAGTCCAGTCACAGAACTGTAATCTGAGTGCGTCTGAAACCGCTTCATTGTTGGATTATCAGTTAATCCAGAACCACGTGTCTTAAATAAAAACATTTTATTCTCATAATATAGCTTTGTTCTATCAGCAGAAACCACCTCCACGTCACTCAGTGCTGAAATATGGAACCTCTTCAGTCTGGAGCTGATCCGTCAGCAGTCACTCTGAAGGGTGGGGGTAGGATCGAGCTCTGGTTGGGACGGGGCTTTAGTCCAAACATGTTTGCTCCATATGGCTGTTGGTGTGGAGGTCTCTGCAGCCAGAAGGTCACAAGTTGAGGTAAAAAAGAAAAAGGAGGATTCTTCCTGAAACAGAGAGCATTGGAGCAGCTGAGCATGGAGGCAGAAAGCAGCACAGCCGCATGTTCTACTGCACTGCAGGACAGCCGCAGCAACGCCACAAAAACCTGTCATTACCTCTAGGGTGGGGTGGGGTGGGGTGGGGTGGGGGTTACCTGCTCTCTGGTATCATGTAGCGTTGGAGCTGCTTATTGCCTTTGTGCCGTCTGTGTTGGCGTTCGCCTGTTCTTTCACCACGGGATCTGAGGAGAACAAGCGTCACAGCTGACGGACACACAGCCATGAAGGAGGTGTGGTGCACGCGCTCAGTTCAGCTGCTCACAGAAGTACGGGTGCCGCATGGCCTCCGCCGCCGTCAGCCTCTGCTGGTGGTCGTATCGCAGCAGCTTGTCCAGCAGGTCCAGAGCTTCAGGACTCACCAGGTGCTGATTCTCTGACTGGATAAACTGCTCCCAGCGTTTCCGCGTCTGCCTGAAAACGTAGTTGGGGGGGGCAAGTTAGCCATGATCAGAAGATAACAATGCCTTCCAGGTTAGTCTTCAAACCTCAGGTGTTGGGCGTTAGACATCTCAGAACAAAGCAATTCCATTACTGGTGTCACTCACAAGTTCATTCATTCATTTTCCAAACTTCTTTATCATGGACGAAGACTGTCACACACCCACGCACACCCACATCCAAACCTAAGGCCAATTTAGAGTGACCAATGAACCTATGAAGCAGGACGGGGGGAGGAAAACCCACGCATGCAAACTCCACACAGAAAGGTCCCTATTGGTGACACTGTTTCAAGTCCCCCACCCGGGACTTGAACCGGGAACCTTCTTGCTGTGAGGCAACCACTGCGCCACCGTGCAGCACAACTCACAAGTTATACATTTAAATCAAATTCTTTCATTTCTGTTCTTTTCTTTGTTTAAATATAGATTTTAGTTTGAACCCGAAGCTCCCTGCTTGATTTCAGGACCTGCTCTGGCGCCACCTCCTGGAGAGGCTTGAATGGAGCTCACACATGGACATTCGTCATATGATTAAACCCACGAGGTCAGGAAGCTCTGCCCCATCTGGTGACAGCAGTCACATGATCATGAGATGTTCTGAGCGTGTGCAGGACTCACTGTCCCAGCAGATCTTTGAAGCGAGTGTCCAGTTCTATGTGATACTTGTGCAGGTAGCCATAGAGCTCGTCGGTACCGAGGACTTTGGCGATGCGGACCAGCTGTAGAGGAGGAAGGTGAGGTTTAGTTAGAAGAATACAACATGGGTGGGAGGGGGCGTGTCTAAGTTGTTAAATGTATGTGAACAGATACTGGCTTCTTTTCATCAGCTGTAACCATTTCCTTCTGAGGAAGATGCTGAATGCCGGAAGCATTCCCCGAGAAACCTCTGAGATCTCAGTTGAATAATTACGGAATAATTATACAAGTGTACGTCTTCTCTGGTTGCAGACATTTCAAAAAATAAAAGTTTGCAGTTTAACTTCTAAACGTGGGAGGCAGACTGAGGTGAACATGATTCCTGTTGGTCAGTGTGGGTAAACAAACACTTCTAGAAAACAAAGAACCGCAGCGGACGGCTCACACAGCGCTCTGACTGAATACAATGGTTTCTAGATGAAGCTCCGCCCCTTTGGCTGCTGTATCCCTTCACCTGATGAAGCAAAAAGTTTCAAACCTCAATAGCAGCTTCAGATCACAACGTAAAACGAGCCAACAGTTTCCTGGCATGAAGCAGAACCTCACCAGACAGTGTGGACGAGGCCTCTCACCTGGTCGTAGTTGTCCTGACCGTGAAAAAATGGCTCCTTCAGGAAGATCATGCTGGCCAACATGCAGCCTAAACTCCACATGTCCAAACTGTAGTCATACATCTGCAAACAGGAGGACTGTCAGCCATGGCTGGCTTTGGGCCTCAGAGGTTCAGAGCTTCCCTGAACGTGTACCTGGTAGTCCACTAGCAGCTCTGGGCCTTTGAAGTAACGGGAGGCCACCCTGACGTTGTATTCCTGAGCGGGATGGTAGAACTCAGCTAAACCCCAATCTATGAGCCGGAGCTGCAGAAGAAAACAGCCTCAGCTTTGGGAGACAGTGAAATGAAAACAGCCTGAGCTGAACCGGCACAGAAACCACAAGAAATCATCTTCGGTGCATGTTTGAAGAACAGAGAGGTCTCTGCAGTAAAAACCTTCAACCCGTCTGCGCCAGTCCACGACTCGTGAGTTTTAACAGCTCACAAACAAACCCAACAGCAGCTAAGCTGAGGGCGTGTGCCGCTGAGCACCACGTACAGACGGTTTTGTCATGGTCAGCCGAATTACCTTCCTCAGCTGGTGGTCGATCATCACATTGTGGGGCTTCACGTCTCGGTGCATGATGCCCATGCTGTGGCAGTAATCCAGAGCCTGAAAGAAAGAGCAAACCTGCGTTTCCTCCTCTGAGCTGCAACAATCCCACTGAAAGCCACACTGCTGGGACTGAAACCAGAACTCAGTTTTTATGGCACTGACCTCTGACCTACAATCCCCAATGACTGTTTAGCTGTCGGAGTTCAGTTCTTGAGCTCAGAGTAAAAAAGCAGGAACAGACTCACAATAAGTCTAGTTCTCTACATGGCTAGAATAAGTGAGTTGCTTGCTTTCACTTGGTGACCCAGTTCTGAACAAAGCTATTCTTGGCTTCACCCCTCACCCCCAGACCTACATGCTCCCAGAAAGCTGAGAAATCTGCTGAACCAAACTGAGCCACACCAACCCAATCCAAGCTAAACTGGACTTTACCAAACGTCACTGACCGAAAATATGAGATAAGTTACACTGAAGTCAACAACAAACAACCCTTTATTGAACGACACTGAACTGGAGAATCAAAAACATTCATTACCATGAGGCATAGAGATGCATTGCAGTTTAAGGAATTTGCTTACATCTATATTTCCTTCATTCTGCAGTTTGTTTCACTTTAAAAGCTGAGTTTCTTCTGTAATGTTTCACCATTGGATGTGTATGACACTTCATCTGACAGATACAGAAGGTAAAAAAAGAAACCAGAAATATGCATCAATTGATTTCTACAGGATGTATGTGTTTAATGGAGCAGAAAACAAGAATACTTCAACACTTTGTAATGTCACCCTGGTTTCAGTGTCAGAGGTCAAAGGTTTCCTATTGATCTTCAGCAGGTTCTCACTATACTGCTGTTCTGGTCCATTCTTCTATGCAGATCTTCTCAAGAGCTGAGACGTTTTGGGGCTTTTGTTGAGCAACAAGGACCTTCATCTCCCTTCCACAGATTCTCTATTAGATTGAGGTCGAGAGGCTGACTAGAACACTCAAGAACCTTGAAATGCTTTTCATGAAGCCACTCCTTGGTTGCTATGGTGATGTGTTTGGGATCACAGTCATCCTAGAAGATTCAGACATGTTCCATCCTCACTGTTCCCACTAATTGAAGGTTTTTTTTCACATCTCTCTCTATACACGGATCTAGGGATGCAATGGATCACAAAACTCACGGTTTGGATCGTGTCACGTTTTTAGAGGCATGGTTGGATCAACTTTCATATCAGTAAAAAAAAAAGAAAAGAAAAAAGCAGAACCCAAAAATAAATAAATAAAAGCTTTAATTTTTTGATGTTTCAATATGTGTAATAAAACACATCTTGCAAACATATTTACATGAACTGCTCAAAATTATAAAGGTATATAACATATGATAAAGTAAATCTGTCCCCGTTTTCTAAGCATGTTTGAATTTCAGTTTACAATTTGATGACAACAGATGTCTTCATGCCATTATGCATGCTATTTCATTTTCTAAAAAAAATATTCAGGAAACAAGTTCTCTCGTCATGGGGGTACAGGGGGCTTTTTCAGCATAGTGCTATAATGCCGTTCTAAGGAGAACAAAACATGTATTCAAGCGCCAAAGGTAAAGTACGACTTTAATCAGAAATCAATGAGAGATCAAAAAAAAGTTTCTTCAGAAAAAAACAAACAATGAAGTTGTTTTTGTTTGATGTTTTAAATATTTTGTGACTTCTTTTCTGTTTGCATTCAACATATAATTATTGTCTAAAGTAAAACGCCTAAGGGTTCTTGTGTAAAATAGGGTGCCATAATAATTTGCTGGCAGATTTTTTTTTATCTACCAGCAAATTTATCTGGTGTCTCAAAAACTAAATAATAACCATTGCCCTGAAGCTATCAGAGTTCCTAGTCAGTTTCCCAGCTGAAATCTAAAGTGCAGCGATCATATATCCATGGCAGCGATGGAAAGAATTACAACCGACAGCGAGCCCGATGACAGGAAAAAATGACATCCAGCAAAGAGTAAGGTGTTGGTGCTGGTGTTGTTAGTTCTTGCTCTGCTGGTCCCCTGCGATTTCCAGTTTGCTGTGCACAAACTGTCCTGTTCAAGTGGACATACATTGAGGATTTTTTTTTAGTAAATCAGCCAACGGATTATTGCCCTCCAGAATAAAACACCCCCAATCTGCAATACACGTGTTTCCAACAGTGGCTAATGAGTCGTCCGATATGGACCACGATTCAGTCATGATCCGTTTCACCCCTTCCTGGATCCATTCATCCTTTCCTTCATAAGGATCAGTCATCTTGTTCTCTTTGCAGAAAAGCAGCTTCAAAGTATGATGCTTCCACCTCCATGCTTCACAGTGGGTGTGGTGTTCTTGGGGAGCAGCTCAGCTTACTCCTTCCTCCAAACATGGCGACTGGCGTTTATACCAGATAGTTCCATTTTGGTCTCGACTGATCACATGACCCTCAATCCTCCTCTAGATCCTCCAGATGGTTTCTGGAGAACTTTAGATGGGTGTGAACATGTGCCGGAGCTCTGCAGGATTTGAATCCATGATGGCATTGTGTGTTACCATAGTAACCTTTGTTACTGTGGTTTTACTTCTCTTCAGGTCATTGACCAGTTCCTCCATGTAGTTCTGGGCCACTTCCTGGACGTTCTCCAGATCAATTGTTCTCCACCAGGTGAGATATTTCATGGAGCTCCAGGTGGAGGGAGATTCTCAGTGGTATTGCTTCCATTTTCTAATATTTGCTCCAAAAGTTGATCTCTTCTCTCCAAGCTCTTTGCTTGTGGTAGATTGATTCATGGTTCAGGTCAGCAATCTTGTACCTGGTGTCCTTTAACAGCTCTTTGTTCTTGGTCATGGTGTAGGGGTTGCAGTCTGACTGTTTACTGTGTGGCAGGTGTCTTTTAAACAGATCACCAGTTCAAACAGGTCACATTAAAACAGGCATGACAGAAGTCTGTGAGAGACAGAATTCTTGCTGTTTGTTGGAGCTAAATTCTTTCTTTTGCTCCATTCTATAAATAAATGGTGTAAAAAAAAAATCAAACCATGTAATTTTCTGGGTTTTCTTTTTCGCATTCATTTTTTTCACAATTTAACTTGTGATGAACATTACAGACATACCTGTGTGTGTTCATTACACATAAAATTACGTTGAAAATATAAAAAAAATTCTGAAAATGCTATACTATACTAGATTTTACAGAGTTGAATGAAACTAAACTGAAATGAGTTAAACTAAAAGAAACTGAGATAAAGCCACTTTTCATTTCTAGGGTTTTGTTCTTTCATAAATGTGGACCTGCACATTTTTGAAACTTGAGATTTGAGCTTGAGCCAAAACACAAACTGCCTTTTCTTATGTGCCCATTGGTTGTTTTAAAGAAGAATATTGACAATTTGTGATGAAAGAAAATTAACTGAGTTTTAAGACCCAAGACTTGACTCAGATTTAAAGCTAAAGACTCGAAACTTGACTTAGACTTAAAGTGGGCGGGTCAAAACTCTGCGAAAAGACCTGCTCTGTGCATCATTCATTGGTATTTCTTTTTGTGTCCCGTCACAACAGCAGGGAACATGGAGGTGATGGAAGAGCTGCAGCTCAGCTGCTGGGTTTATTTCCAAAGGCATTAAAGAAAAAGAAGGCGGCTCAGTTCTCTTTCTGTTTAAGATAAAATATCCTAAAAACAACAGCCGCTTATTTATGTGTCACTTTCTGGCCAACCAGAGGCCTCGAGTCTGATGATGCTGTAATCCTGGCCCTGGTCAGCATGGTTGGAACTACAGCCTTAAAGCCACCCTGTGACCATTTTTTTTAACGTTCCTAGTGTTGTTTTAATTATGATTCTGAAGGTTTTAACCAAAATCCCACAACCTAAACCTCTTAAAAAGTCCTATTTCATGTTGATCTGAAGCCACTGCTTCCAAAATCTCCTCTACAGTATTTGCAGAATGACTTAACAGTGCTGAGCATGACCTTCAGTCAGTAAGCACGGACACTTACTTACCTTGAGGAGCTCAAACATGTAGAAACGGATATCGTAGTCTGTCAGCTTCTGGTAAAGCTCCTGCAGACCGAAAGGAAAGCTCGTGGATGAAGCCCGCAAAGCTGCAACAGTAATGGATGCTGGCGGTGCGTGAAGACCACCAGAGACAGTACCTTAAAGTCTGTGTTGTTGATGTACTCAAAGACAAGCGCCGGTGTCCTGGACTGAAAGAGAGGACAACACATGGCTTAGCTGAGGACAGCAGCAGGATGTGAGAACGGACACCCACCACCAAGCAGACAAAGGACCGCCACTCACCACTGGGTCTTTGACCGTGTCCACCAGCCGGATGATGTTGGTTCCTCCTCGCAGGTTTTCAAGAATCTTGATTTCCCGTTTGATCTTCTTTTTCTTGACGGGCTGAGAATTGAAGAAGAGTTTTTATGGCATCCCGTTTGTGACAGATTTCCACGTTCTAAATGATAACGCAAAACAGGATTTTACTGTCAGATTTGAGTTTCACATTGAAACCCAAATATAAGATTGTGTCTGTGGGCTCTGGGTTTCCAACATGAACCACAGACACCTGTCTGTCAGGATTAGATCTACTGGTTTCCTTCAACAAGAAGCAGCTTTTTAGGTGCTGCGGGACAGAAAAGGTTCCTGCTGCCTCCAATGGTGAAGATTCAGACAACAGGAAACCACAAATCCTGATCCTCATACTGTGAAAAAAACGCACTGAGTCCTTCCAAATGTAGGATCCTGCAAGTCTGCAGCCGAGCACAGACTTCAGTTTCTGTCATTTGCATAAACTATTTCAGACTGTTGGAGAGGAATCGTTTCTTTAGTTTGGAGGGTGGTGTTAACATTCTTGCTTGCCTCTGAGTCCATCGTCCCCTGGACAGGAGGGGAAACTCACCTTCAGGATCTTCACCACCACTTTCTCGTTGCTGGTAACATTTATGGCCTCAAACACCTCGCTGTACTTCCCTCTGCCCAGCTTTCGCACCAGCTGATAATTGTCTTGATTGCTGCAAAGGAAACAGATGAAGTTACAAAACTCCTCTCAAACACCAAGGCTGCAGGGGAGAGCCGAACCTCCAGTTTGGCACGTGTGCGTCATAGTCCCAGTACTCTCTGTTCTTCTGTGTGTTGACATCGGTGTAGACCCGAGCCTTGCTGCTGGCCGGCGTGGATCCGGGCATCGCTTGCTTTGAGGCTCCGTGACGGGATCCCCCACCTCCCTCTGAATACTTGTCGGCTCGATACTGGAAGGCAGCACAGCGACTGTGAAGAGTTTGCGGCTCCTGCGAGTTACCGCGGGCTGTGGCTGCTTGTGCCGCGGGCTGGAAAGTGCTGGGCCCGTACTGAGTGCGAGCCGTGCAGACGGACAGAGCCAAGAGGACCGAATGAGTTAAACTCCGGAGCAGGATGTTGGGCAAGATGGGATGAAGAACCGCCAGCTGTGGGGAGGGAGATCCAACACCTGAGTCCAGAATCTGGGACAATTTATCAGCAACGTATTTTCTGTTTCAAACACAGAGGTGCGGACATGGACAAAGTCCAACATAAACAAGATTGTTTGTGTTCAGTTCTCATAAAACTGTGAGGTTTAAATCCCACTCTGATCATCAGAGCAGCGGGAGTTCATTAGAAATTCACCTCTTGAGTTGTGGACTGTTGGTGTGGAGTAAGCCTACCCCTACTTCCCGACATCCAACTGTTTACACGCTCTCCTGCTAGCTTACAGCCCTTTACAACCCCACACTAACATTACTAATACAACAAAAATGGCAAACAATATTGTAGCTATCCAGCCGCACAGTTCTGATCCAGATTCCAGCTCAGACGAGAAAACCAAAGACATTCATGGATCTATTTGTCTGCAAGTGAATGCATCAGAATGGAGCAGAGCAGAGTTATGCAACGCCCAGCGTTGTTTCTACATCACAAATATGATCTTTTTCAAATAGCTTTTTTTCTTTGCTGAGTCACAATGATTTCAATAAAAAATACTCAGAACAGCTATTTTGAGATTAACTTTGTAAACTTATGAGCACAACTGTTTATGTCCTCAACCATGACAAAACAATCAAGCCACAAGACCATGTTAAAAACACAATTTTCATCAGAGTGGGGCTTCAAACACGGTGGGATTCTTTTTTTTTTTTTTTAAATGAGTTTTTCCTCACCGAGAATTAGGATCTAAAGGCAGGGATGCCAGTTAGTTTAGTCTGTTTAGTTTAATTTGGCAACCAGCTATTGTTTATATTTTATGACTGACTTTGTACTTTGCATAAAAACCAATGTGAAGCCCATTGAAAGGGCTATATGCTTGTGATATTAGGTTATATAAATAAAATTGAATTGAAAATGCTGCGTTTCTGACCTGCACTGCCAAAACATTTTTGAGGAAGACTTGGCCTAAAATAATGCAAAAGCATTTCGGACAATGGTCTTTATTTGCCATTTACTCTCCAACGAGCCCTTAGAATGAAGCACGTCGCTGTTCTGCTGCAAATCAAATTTCCAGATAGTACAAAGCCAAGTCAGAGAGTTGGCTGAGAGGTTACGGACTGGACTTCAACATGTGACAGATGAATAGCTCATGAGCTTCATCAGGGCCAACAAAAAAGAGAAAATTAATTTAAAAAATATTCAATTCATTGTTTATTTAATTTTAATTATTTAAAAGCTACACAAAAGAGGCTTTTAATCTGATAAAACAGGAACCTACATCCATAACTTCATTATAAACAAAAAAATATATATTTGAACAAACTGAAAAAGCTGTTTTTATAAAGTAATTAAGTGTATACTTTCTATTGTTTTGTCTTGATAACTACATAATCTGGGCTTGATCATCCTCTGTTGGAAAATATCTAAGCAAAGAAAACAATAACAAACTAATAAAGTTCTATCTTTCCCTGAATAAAGATCAGCCATGATCCTGTCAATTTCAGTAATCAGCTTTTACTCATGTCTGTACTTCCGTGATAAACAGCGAAGTTATTCTTTTAGAGCACAAACTTTAAGAAAACAAAGAGATGTAAATCAAATCCGATGTGTGCTCACTGTCTCCTTGATGAAGCAGGCTAACTCCAGAACAAAAGATTATTTTATATTAGACAACATTGTAAACACGTCATTCGAAAAGCCTCCAGTTTATCAGCTTTTCTAATTTCTACAGATGGACATATTTCTGGATCACAGAAGGACAAGTGTTGATGGACTTGTACCAACAACCAACTGAAACTTTATTAACACAGCCCTTCAAACAACAGTTAACCCAAAAGGGCTACTCAAGTAAAAAAAAAAAAAACAGGAGGAACCGCGACAAAGACAGAACGAGCTAAAAGCATGAAGAAGTAGGCGATGTCCAAATTCCCTCTCTCCTCCCTACTGCTACAAAGCTATATAGTGAGGGATTCTCTAGTGCCCTGGATTTTAACAGCATTTTGGACAGTTTCCTCACTACTTTTTTCATGCCAAATATGACATAATGCACACTGGTCTTTCGCAAAGACCTCTGGGAAATTTCTGGAGTACTGGATTTTGTAAGTTGTACAATAATACACCCCCAAAAATGGCGAATGCCCTATACCTATAGTACACTTAGTAGTGAGCAGGGAAGGAATTCAGACAAAACCAGAGCAGGTATAAATGCAAATACCACAAACAAGTATCATCTCTGTGAGGGGTCAAAGGTCATGAGAATAAACTTGACCCCTGGCCTCGTATTGGTGTAAGGGTCTGAGCTGAAGGTGTTTTAGTTTTACTCAGGAGCTTCTGTGACCATGAAGCAGGAGGATTTAGAGACCCAGAAATAAGCAAGAAAGATTTACTACATTAAACAGCGCCTGAACGCACCACTGAAGAATGGTCTATTGGATTAAGCCCCGCACATTCCTGTGACTTGTGGTGGTCATATTTGTATTATTGTGAATATTTTGATTAAGTTCAGATGTTTTTGCCTTCATTATTCATCAAGAAACATAAATACACACTTAAAGTGAGTCGCAGACACAGAATGTCATTTTTAAGGACACATCAGGCCTATTTGATAAGTTTATATTATTTTTATTCGAATATTTTCTCTCGGTGCTGCTTCTCGGGTCGGTTCCGGGAAGCTTCGGGCCCGTCAAACTCCTCAGCCCCTCTCAGCTCCAGAACTTTTTCGTACAGCGGCTTAAAGGTCCAAACGGGCTGCCGAGACCCGGTTAAGACTGAAACTACGACCCATAATCTTCTCACCCTTACTAGCAGCTTCCGGCCAGCTACAGAGTTGTGCTGGTTACGCTAACCAGGCTAACTAATTACCCCTGTTAGGCTTTTCAACCCGTTACCTCACCGCCTGCCCCAGCACCAACATGAGCAGGAACTTTGTCAGGTGTCTGTGAACTGTTCCGCGGCCGGGGCGGTTTTAAAAACACTGTCAGAATAAAAAGAATCACGTTAAAGCGCGAGGCTAAAGTTAGCCTGCTAACCTCGTCGTAGAAGGCTCGAGCTCAGCGGAAGTCCGCGCGTCATCGACGCCAGTTAGCACCCGCGGCACTTCGATGTCTGTTATGACGGAGGCAGGTGCGTGGCGGGGGTCGTCCACAGGCCGCGGCGGGCAGATAAGCGGCTCTGACGGTAGGGCTAAAGCCGTGGCGGGTCGGTACCAGAACAGGATGGTGCCCCCCTTCCTAACCCGGAAGTGAACCGTGAGGCTCAATGAAAGGTTTTAACCTAACGACGCGATGACCCAAAGCGAAAATCAAACCCATTAAAAACACTGTGGTCATTTTGTGTTCAAAACGTTCATGCAAACATGACATACTAAACAATTTAAAAAATCAATTTAATAGAGTTAAAAAAAACCACACAGTTGGAGGTAAACACGAGAACGTTTTCACATGACCAGGTAACGGAAAGTAAAACAGCGCCTGCATTCTGCGGGCTGACAGCTGCGAGTGAGCGCCGAGAGAAATGCAGAAGATGAAACGTGTATAATGTTTTAACAAATCTGCAGCAATCTGCAGAAAAGCCAAAAAAGTTGAAAAAACTCACCAACATAGATGAATGAAGGAAAAGACTGTGTTTGAAATCTATTGAGGATAAGTCTGGGAGGAAAAAAAACATAAAAAATTGAGTAATGAAAGAAAAAGGGCTAATGTCCATAAAAATCCAGCAAGAAAAAATGATGCAGTTGTCAGGCAGAATGAGGAATTCTAATAGAATCAGTTTGCATGGTTCAGGTGGCTGCTATCATGAGGTTGGTTAATGCCTTCTGGACTTTTTTTTCTTGAAACGTTTCACAATCCAACTCCATCCAACTTTAGGACAATTTACAACTTCAGACACTGTGTAAAAATCCTGTTTTTAGTGTTTTTAACCTTTTTGCACATGATGGAGGACATATATTAAAAGAATTAAGCTCAAGTTTGTATTTCTGAGCATGTCTTTATTGAAATTGCTGTAAACCGACAGATGAAAAAAAAAAATGCAGTTTGAAAAAGATCGTATTTGTTCCTCCACTAAGCTCAAAGCAACAAAGAGGGGAAGAGGGGCGGGCTTGCTGGGCCACAACAGTCCCGCCCACAACTCAGAGGTGAATTTCTAATCAACTCCTGCTGCTCTGCAGAACATATTTTCTAGAAGAAGAAAAAAACTGGTTCTTAGATTTTGGCTAAAAACAGCACACATATACTTAATGACCACGGAACAATCTGAAAATAGATCAAAAGGTGGTCAAACTTTAAGATCCTCAAAAACCAGCTCCTGTCTGCATTAACAGATGCATTTCGGCAGGAATTCTCATTTTCAATTGTAAACAAATGTGGTAGAATCCCGGTTTTTATTTTCTTCGTTTTTTTAATACCTTGTGGAAAAAGCATTAAATAAAGAAATTGGTGACTTCTGTTCCTCTCGCTTATGTAATTTGCACACCAATACTTAGTTTCCGCTGTTGGTGATTACTGTTGGTGCAGGCCTTTGACAGGTTCATTTGGCTGAATGTGCTGTGGAGGGCACTGACAGGTTCATCAGGAGTAAAGATGCTCTGCAAAGTGTTCAGATGTGAGGAGTTTCATTTACTTAAGCTGAACAGGAACATTACACCCACTACTCACCACAGAAATGTGCATTCAGCAGCGCTGGTCTTTATCACAATGCTTTTAGTAAAGGGGTACCTCGCATCATGAATGCAGGTTATTCCAACACTGTGTTTATCAATGCCTGATGTGTGACAGGATTGTCAAGACTTCAATGGAAAATCATGTAACCTTGTTCCATTTCAACAAAAATAAATACAGGAAATAGGAGAGGAAAAAACAAACAGAGAATAACACATAAAAGCAAAACAGAAAAGCAACGACCAAGATGGGAACAAAGACACTTCATGGCTGTGATGCAGAGACAGAAGGCAGAGCTGGAGGTAGCAGAGATTACGCTGAGGTTCTTTTTGGGAGAGACTAGGATCAGGAATGAATCCATCAGAGACAAATCATGGTTGATGTTCTGGAGATCAATGCAGGGAAGCAGATGGAGATGGTTTGAGAGGAAGTGTGACGATGTTGGTGAAAGGATGCTGAGGTTGGAGATACCAGAAAAGCGAGGAAGACCAAAGAGGAGGTTCATGTAGATCAGGAGGACACGTGGGTGGTTAGTGTGAATGAGGAGGATACGAGAGGAGAGGATTAGATGAAGGCAGATGATTTTCTATGGCGCCTCCTGGGGGAACCGCTGAAAGACAAAGAAGTCCTTCTGGAGTTGTTTTTGGTCACTCTACCCACCTCTGAAGTGTGAGATGGTTTATAAATGTTTTCATAGACAGTTCTGTGTTCCTGCGTGTATCAGGGGGTGTCTTCTGCAGGAGCGTCCCTCCACAACCTGCTGTGGGATTGAGAACCATCCAGCTGCTTTGCTCTCCTGCTAGCCTTTCAAAACAAACGCGGCACCGTACTTATGAGGGGTTTTATTTGAATATACAGTATGAGCAGGAGTCTATAACGCTATTTGTATGCACCCCCACAGCAGGAGCTTTGAAGCAGACCCACCAGGATTCAAACCGTTCCCACCCCCACCCCTTAACTCAAAAACCTGCTTTAAATGGAACCCAAAGATTGTACAGAAGACCAAAAATCCACACAGTAAACTTAAGGACATTTTTCTCAAAGATCATCTCTGGTTTGAACCAACACATCTGTGGCATGTCAAGAGCTACTCAGGTCATTTAGGTCTGTTTGGATGGGGGGTGGGTCCTGTGAGAGGAATAAAAGGCAGATTCTTATAAAATAACATAAGTGGGTTAGACCTATCACACTAACTACAGCAGCTAGCTTGTGGCGAGTGAGCAGCACAGTGCTTGGAGGACTTGTTGGGTTGACACTCCCACTGATCCTCGAGGACATGAGAGTAAAGCTGTTTATGAAACAGCCAGTTCATTCATAGCAAACAGAAAGCGGGTAACATAAGCACTATCCATGTTTATACAGCGTGTACACACAGTCAGTCTCTAATTATGACAGAGTCCACTAATCCAGGAATCAGTAGTCATAAATATTCCACTGTGCATCCTCTATTGCACGAGTGTCTGACACCAAGGGTTTGGTTTTTCACCTACAGCTCCTCTGTTTTCATACAAAGAGTCAACAACACACACTTCACTTGCTATACATTTTCACAAAACCACTGGATTTTTTTTCCTCTTGGGATGTTTCCTAAACAAAGTCTATGATACAGCGGGGTATTAAATGTGATAAATATTCATGCACAAACAGATGGTAATACCTGGCCTGGAGTATGTCAGAGGATCCTGCTGCACATGCCAGCTGCCGCGTGGAGGGGCTTTGCTTTCACCCAACATTAAATTAAAATGAAAAGTGGTAAAAAAAATAAAAAAGCAAGAAAAGAGGAGGACGAGGCACACTGATCACAGAGGAACCTCTCAGGAGAACTCTCAGACGGGATGTTCTGGTCACCTTTCTCAAAAACGAACACAACAAGCTACCACATGCAACCAAAGACTACGGCCCCACTCTAAACAAAACCTTCAGTCTTTCCATGTCTACGTGTTTTCTCTAGAAACGAGAGCTCCTCTCCGTCTGGTTCCTGTGATGCACGTAGGGGCAGAACGAGCCGTTTTTGCCAAAAGAAGAAAAAACAGGTGAGTGCATTAGAAAAGGGCGCAGTTCCTCACAGGGACTGTCATGCCTGCAGCTCGCCTCAAGGGATGCACGGAGCTTCTGGGAAGTTCTCCCCCTCTGCGGTGTGCTGGACCGTGTGCTCCTGCAGAGCCGCCAGGTCGACAAAGCGCTCCCCGCACCACACACACTTAAACTGCGTCTCCCTGGAGTGCACGCTCTGATGCTTGGCGAGGTGCTCGCGCTGCTTGAAGCTCTTGTCGCAGTTGGCACACTTAAAAGGCTTCTCCCCCGTATGGACACGGCGGTGGCGCTGCAGCTCCGACGAATACCTGAAGCGCTTTTCACAGTCGGGGCATTTCAGCGGCTTCTCCCTGGTGGGGTCGCAGCGATGCTGGACGAACTCTGAGGAGGAGACGAAGCGCTTGTCGCACAGCGAGCATTTCAGCGGCTTCTCTGTGCAGTGCGTGTTCTGGTGGCGCTGCAGCGTGGAGTTCTTCTTGTAGCCTTTGCCGCAAACGTCACACTTGTAAGGTTTCTCCACCTCCCCCCCACATTTATGCCGCAGCAGCTCTCCTGACTGGCTGAAGGACTTCTGGCAGGACGCACACTTGAAGAGGCTCTCCATGCCGTGGACCTGCTGGTGGTAGAGCAGGTGGGACGGCTGAAGGAAGCTCTTGTCGCAGAGGTTGCACTTGAAGGGCCGGTCAGCTGGGTTTTTGTGGGTGCGGCGGTGGCGAACCAGAGCGTACTGCTGCTTGAAGCTCATCTGACACTCCTCACACTGGAAGGGTCGCTCCTCGGAGTGCGTGCGTTCGTGCTGCCGCAGGTCGGACGGCCGCTTGAAACTCTTCCCGCAAGAGCCGCAGCGGAAAGGCCGCTCCCCCTCCGGCTGGCACTGATGGTGCAGAAGCTCGGACGACTCCTTGAAGTGCATCTCACAGAGGTTACACTTAAAGAGGTGTTCACCGGAGTGGGCGTACATGTGCCGCACCAGGTGGGAGCGGTGCTTGAAGCTCTTCTCGCACACGGCGCACTTATACGGCCGCTCCGAGCTGTGCGTGCGCTGGTGGTGAGCCAGGTGTGAAGACTGGCTGAAGGTCTTGTCACACGTGTCACACTTGTATGGCTTTTCCCCCGTGTGTGTGCGCTCGTGGCGGGTCAGCTCGGACAGATGACGGAAGGACTTGTGGCACACTGAGCACTTGTAGGGTCTGTCCGGGGCAGAGGCCTCAAATGCGGGAGGAGACGAGGCACTGATCACGGCGCCGCCGCCGGACGTCTCCCCGCTGGAAGGCTGCTGGGGGTTTCCACCAGACGAGGTGGGGGTGACGTTCCCAGAGCCAGGCCGGTAGGTTTTCTCACAGATGGAGCACTTCATGGGATTGTTCCCATTGCCGTGTGAGTTGTGGTGCTGAGCCAATGAGGTGAGCAGGGAGAAGCCCATCTTACAAACTCCACACACAAAGGGCTTCTGCTCCACCTGCACGCACTGGTGCTCCAGCAGGTCCGTGGCCTGGCTGAAGATCTTCATGCACTGCGTGCACTGAAAGGACCGGTCCTGGGTCACCATGCACTGATGGTCGTGAGGGTTGGCCAGATGAGAAATGTCAAGACCACAAACTCCGCACTTGTGCCCTCGATCGCCCCCTACCTGTAAGGAGGCCTGCTGGGCCTGCACAGCGTGCTGCTGGGGTTGCTGCAGGGAGGTATCCGGCTGCAGAACCACTCCGTACACGGTGCAGCCCAGAGGGTTGTCGGCTCCTTGGGGGAGCGTGTGCACAACAGAGGGTGGAGCCACTGCATGCTGCTGCTGCTGCCATGCCTCTGTCATCCTTCCACCTCTGATGTGGGGCGCCGAACGCTCAGAAAACAACTGGTTTTGTCCCAGATGTGACCGGAGGGAGATGGAAACCAGCTCCTGGGGGGTGTTTGCTCAACGGACGGGAGGGGGGCCTGGGAGGGAAGTGGAGTAAACAAGAAAACAATGAGTAAACAGCATGAATGATGGACAAAGCAGGTTTAGAACAGAGTGTACTGACAGACAAACACCGCTGAGAATGACAGCTGCCTTCAACGGCTTCTGACTGCCAGCAGCAACCACCTCACGGCTGGCGGTTCAAATCCGAGATGCTGGTTAAACGGAGGACGCTTCACATCTGAAATGCCGCGGCTCCAGTTCCGATGGTTAGCAACAAAAAGAAACAACCCTGTTTCCGACAACTCCTACCGTTCCGTTACACCGACAAACGGCGAATATGAGCCGAACCGACCGCAGAACCGCAGCGATAACAGCAGAAATGATGGGCTCGGTCTATTTCCTGAAACGGAAGTCCAATATTTAGTGGGTACAGATGCTAGCTAACATTTGGAATCTACTCTTTGGGCTCGGAAACATCTGCTTGTTTCATTTGTACTGGTGGGGGTAATTTGGGCCGAAGTGAAAGCGGTTCTGCCCTGGATGTAACTCCGTCCGCCGTTAGGCTGCGACAGCTAACCTGCAGCTAACGAAGCTACATCTCTGGACTTCCTTCCCGAAGTACGCCGCCCCTCGCTCCCGCTAAAATACGGTCCCGTTCGGCCCGGAGGGCAACGAAGACCCGTCGGCGGGAAGCGTCCGCCATCAAAGAGGGGGGCTGGGGAGGGCAACGGGGGCATGAGAATGGCGTAGTAAAAACCCCGCTCCCTGAAAGGCCATTCTGGATGGATGATGGGAGTCTGCGCCGCGGAGGGACCCCGGAGTACAGCAGGCCTCCCCGGGAAGCGCGGAGGAAACCCCGCGCGGCCCCCTGAAACACCGCCATACTCACTCGAGCTGACGATCGTCGCTTCTCGGCGTGGTCTCCGGCCGGGGCTCGACATCAGCGGCTGCCACGACGAAGAGGAGGACCGCCGGTGAAGAGGATGCGGTCGAAGCCGGACGCCATCCTCCAGCAGACGGACAGACACCGGAAACCCGCGGGCAGAGAGCTGCTGCCGCCGTGCTGCTGCGGCTACAAGCGCGCCATGTCCACGGAGCACTGAGAAAAGCCAACGGAGCGACGGAGGCAAAAAGAAAACTGCTTTCAAAGTTTCTCGATGAGCCTTCAGGATCACACAAAGGCGAGCGGCAGTTCCCTACGATCTGAGAACGCGCAGTTCCCGGATCAGACAGCAGGGGGCGGTGTTTCCCCGTTTCTCTGTCTTCGCCAAAGGAAGCCAGTTTCGGACTCTTTCCGTGGGCACAAACGGTTTTTACAGTCTGCTTTATTCTGAAACAACACGAAGAGCATCCAAACCCTACTGACTTACAATTGCAGCTACTATATGGGTATTTGAGAAATTGTTTAAACACTTTCTTTTTGACCTTTAAGTCCCACTCTGATCGTCTTTTGATCTGTTTTCGAAGCGTTCCCAGACGTGATGATGATGTCGTTTTAAAATGTGGTTTTCCAGGACATAATTTCTGCAGAGCGGCAGGAGTTGATCAGAAATTTGCCTCTGAGTTGTGGGCGGGACTGGTGTCACCCAGCATCCCCGCCTCCAACCGAGGAAGCACTGAAAATAAAATGATTGTAGAAAGTAAGAATATCGATAAAAGCACTGATCAATTAAACATTCAAATGAGTTATTAACAATTTAGTGTGAAATAACAAGACATGGTCAAATAAATACATGAATAAATAAAATAAAATTAGCTTTAAGCCAAGTTAATATGATGGGTCTTGAGCCTTTTCTTAAAAGCATCGATGCTCGCTGCAGCTCTCAGGTCCTCTGGCAGACCGTTCTATAAACAAGGGCCATAGTGCTGAAAAGATGCCTCTCCTTTTGCTTTTTACTATTGGAATGGTTAAAAGACCAGTGCTAGAGAATCTCAGGGTCCTTGAGGGTTCATCCATATACCCGTCAGTCCAGTTTGCCCCTGGTAGGGTCTCCCATGGCACACAGATCCTGGGTGAAGAGCCAGACAAAGAGCGGTTCAGAAACCTGCGGTCCTTCCATGTTCCACCAGGATATTTGTGGCCCCTCTCGGACGAGTGGGGAAATCAATTTTGTACCCCAGGTGTGGAGGACTCTTTGCTGCTGTGGTGGCTCACAAAGAGCTTGTAGCAGTGACATAGATGCCACAATCGGCAGGTCACAAGCTTCCTGCTCCACTACATTCTGATGCGTCCACTTGCAGACATATAGATCCATGAACATTTTTATTTTCCTCGTCTGAGCTGAAACCTGGATCAAAACTGTACGGCTGGATAGCTCCAGTGCTGCTCACCAGTTTTGCTGCAGCACTAATGTTAGGCTGTTAGGGTGGTGAGGGGCTGTAAGGTAGCGGAAGAGCGCGTAAACAGAAGGATGTCGTAAAACGGGAGCGTTTGCTCCACGCCAACAGTCCTGCTCACAGCTCAGTGCGGAATTTCCAGTCAACTTGTGCTGTTCTGCAGAAACTATGTTCTAGAAAATTACACGGGTTTACTTTTTTCAGTATGTTGGCGAGAAGCAGCATCATCACAATGATTTGACAGTAGATCAAAAATATGATAAGAGGGACTTCAGGGCAGTTCCTCCCCAGCCGTGTCTCACCAAGGATCACTCGATCCTTCAAACACAAACATTTTTATTTCCAAAAGTCAATGACTGTCTGATTCAAAAAATAAAGTGATCAGGGTCATGCATGTTTTGACAAAAACATGACAGTTGTGTCGTATGGTTGGTGTGTGTAAGGGTTATCACCCGTTACAGGCAACAGGGAGTGTGTTGAACCTAACACTTTAAAAGCTCCTCCCTCAGGCTGGTCAGCTGACCTCACTGTCATCAAAACCCAAGAATAAAATTCACTGATGTGTCCTGAACTAAGTGGTTTGATTCTGTTAAGCAATTCAAACAAACTTTAACTCTTGACCAGCACGCACAGATTATCCCTTTGCAAAACATAACTATTTAAGTGTACCACAAATTTACTTTGTTATGCTAAAAGTGAGACAGTATACCTGAAGCTTACTTTTCATATACTATCCACACTTGCTGGCAACTTTCGCCAGCAAGTGCGTCCTGTGTAACCTGTCTGCTCATTAACACACATTTCTAATTGGCCGATCAGATGGCAGCAACTCGATGCATTTAGACAGTGTTTCCCAACCTCAGGGCACACTGTCCAGCATCTTTTCAATCCAACCCTGTTCAAACACACCTGCATTTGATGACTGTCATTGTCGATGAGCTGAATCAGGTATGGATAAGCAGGGCAGCATGGAACACATGCAGGACAGTGTGCCCTTAGGACCAGGGCTGGGGAACACTGCATTTAGACATGTAGACGTGGTCAAGACAATCTGCTGAAACCGAGCATCAGGATGGGGAAGAAAGGGGACTGAAGTGACTTGGATTGTGATGTGGTTGTTGGTGCCAGAGGATCTGCTCTGAGTATTTCAGGAAAGCATATGCAGTTTTATTGCTGTGTGTTGTGGTGCTACAATAAAAACTTCAAAGGTCTTAAAGCATATAGATATTTTAAAGGAATCATTACTATTTTATTTTGATATTATCAAAATAAAAGCATATCTGGTAGACACAATGGCTAACAGTTAGCTTAACCCACAGTAGTGAAGATTTTATTACTCAGCTCATGCTAGTGACTTTGATCACTGCTGTGGTTACAGTTACAAACTGTAGAAATACGCAGAGAACCATGTAAACAAGAACCCAGATGAATGATTATCTCAGTAACCATCCAGCTAGCTAGCATTCGTGTGATTTGGTTAATGGAGCTTCATGCCGCGTTTCTGGATGGTTACTTAGTCACAAAAAAATAAGGATTTTAAAAGTTGACCAGGGTCTTCCTCAGTGTTTGACAGTGTCTGTAGGAGTTATGGATCCAGGGCTGCACTGAAGTCCCTGTTAAAAATGAATTATTGTCAAAAATGGCAGCATCCTCTGCAGATACCTGTCCCTGATTGATCTGAGATCACTGCTTTTGATCGGGAACAGGAGCTGAAACCTGTTTCAGCGTGCTGTCCTCCAGAATGAAAATGATGGATCAGCTGAAACCCTCACTGTGACATCTTTCATGTCCTCTACACATAAAACCACCTCCACCCCAGATCCCCACCACACCACCCTTTTCAGTCTGTATGAGTTGCGTTCTTGTCTGAAATATTTAGCATCTGTGTGGAATAATTCATTAGCTGAGCTGCTGACTGCTGCTGCTTGGACAGATTCAGGAAGCTGCTTCACCTGGGGACCTTTTCAGGACATGGGTGGCTGTAAGCGCTCATGGTTTCCGCTGTGTTCTGTTGAACCATTCTTCTTGTTTAGTCGTTATTCTTTGCTACACTCTGCTGCCAAGCATCCCTCAGCTGTTGTCCTCATCTGCTGCTGATTTCTCTCTAAGGCTGTTACCAGCAGCTACTCAAAGAAGATTGCCCGGTTTGTGTACGACCCTTGAAAATTCAAAGTTTGAGGCTAACCCTTCATTCCTCTGAAAGTGTCGGTAAATACATGTAAGTGAAGCACTCTGTGTTACAGTTATTTCTTTTTATCTGAGGAAGTGCCTGCAGCCTGTCATTGTATACCATTTACTCCACAGACATTTTCAAACGTTTTTGTGATTCCCGCTTCTTCAGACTGAGGTCTTTTCTACTCAACACTATGCTCAGATCACTCTCTGTCGTTGGTTTTGCTCTTAATTCTCTAGTCATTCTTTATTTGCACTACAGTGAACGCAGGCATTTGTTCTACAGCTGACCTTTAGGGTGGCGCTCTTACATCTTCTTTGTTGCTGGTTGATAACCAATGGTGTTCTCTCACCGAACATGTTCGATGGGTGGAGAAGGTCCACCTGGAATATCTAAAGTCTGTGCATGTTGGGGGGGCTGTCTTGGTGGACAAACCTTTGAAACATCACAGTCTGTGAGTCAGTGGATCAAAGCGTCCTACAAAGGGGTTGTGGGAGTGTTCTCATTCAATTTATCTTGGTAGATTTGGAGAAAGCATTTGATCCCGCTCCCTGAGGGTAATAAGGGAGGTACTCTGGGAGTATAGGGTCAGAGGCCCCCATCCAAGGGCCATCTGGTCTCTGTTCAAACAGAACTGCAGTTTGGGTTTTATTGCAAGCAATAAATGGAAGCTGTTCCCAATGTATCCAGAATTCCTTCAGGGATTTCCTTTGCCTCCAGTTCTGTTTGTAATGGACTGAATTTTTGGATGCTGCCAGGGACTGGAGGGAGATTGGTTTTGGTTCCACTGGATGTCATCACTGCTGGCTCCTGCTTCCCTGCTGGATTCACTGAATCAGGAAATTTAGTGTGCACTGGAGTGGTTCGCAGTCAGTGTGAAGTGTCTTGAGCTCCTCCAAGTGATCTGAGACCACAATTCTGAGCCATTAAAAGGTGGTTTGCCTTCTCTGGCTGCTCAGTCAGTATGTGGTCACCATATTGATACGTAGTACTGAAAGAGTTGCACCAAAAGATTTACTGGTCAATTTAAGGGGCCAGTATCATGCTAAATCAACTCTTTTGAGCTTTTAAGTATAATGTTATTTCCCAAAAATGGTAATTTGCTCAATTTCTCTAAAAACCTGCGCTCTGAGCACCAGCCCCTCCTAATCCACGAACACAAGCAGGCCCTCACAATGTAATGTAGGCAGGTGAGAACAGCCCCTTCCAGGAAGAATCTGTGCTGCCAGCACGGCTCCAGGCTAACACACACACACTTTCACCACCCAGCTAACGGTAATTGACAAAACACTTTCATTTTTTTTCACAATATGTACATCCATCTTTACAAAAATGTGGATGTTTGTTTTTGTGGGTGAAACGCTGCCGAGGCTGGCTTTAGAATGGAGTCATGAAATGGATGCGCCCACAAGGAGCGAAAGGCGGAGCCTCAGATATCGAGTCATCTTAGTTCTGGATAGAAAAAGAGCTTCCAAAATAATTCATATTTCTTATAATGATGTGTTTTTTCATGTGCCAAAGGCAATACATGATCATATCTATGGGTATAGTTTACTCTGAAAGGCTTAAGGTGCATTCACACTGAACGATTCACGTGGCCAATTCACATTGCCCCCCGCTGCACCGCAAATTCACTGCTCACCGTGTGGCCAAAAATGTGTTCTCTAAGCTCGCCGCCTCGTACGTGTGTGGGAGGAGCTAGCAGCTAATGTTGTTGATCACTACATGAAGCTTTGTCTGTATTTCAGTTACAATGCATGGAAGACACGATGATGTTCAGAGATCAGGTTTTTTCTCTTTCAAAGAGCTCGGTGATCACGTCTCCATGGAGATCACAGGCCATCAAAAATAAATTAATGAATATATATAAACCTTCTACCAATAAAAAAAGTAAAAGTCAGTCATCAAATAATAAACACTCTTTGAAATGAGTCTGGTCTTGTGGTGACAGCCGTTTGTCTTGTATTCATAAAGCTTTAAAGGTTTCAAAGACTACATTTATTTGTGTTAACTATGTTTTACTAAAAAACTCATGGCTATAAAAAAATCATTCCAATGATGTTTTAAATCCATAGAATGATTCTGATGTTTTTCATTCACATTTATAGTCATGTGTGTTCAGTAATTTAGCAAAAAAAAGATTCAACGAACTATGAAAGCAGGATTCCAACCCGGGGTTCTGTTGATAAGAAAAATTACAAAACATGTGGACTAACCACAGTCACCATGAGAGCAGCTGATGTACCTGGGGGTTTATAACTTTACAAAGACCGCTGCCCACACAATGCTGAGTGAAGGGCTCACTCGGGTTGTCACTAAAGGATTTGTTCATTCATGGATTTTTCATGGTTTTTAAACAGGAATCGTGTTTCTGTTGGAACAGCATGTTGGTTGTATGTTTGAACTCATCAACCCTGATGTAGAGGTTCTCTGGTATAGTGAGCTTCAGTCCCGCTGTGTCTGGATGACGGCCGCTTCCGCGGTGTTTCCGTCTCTCTCTGTCCATGTTTGAAGCTGATTGTTGCCCAACAGTAGCAGGAAGGGCTCAGGAAACCCCGCTGTCCTGAAAGGGATCCATCAGGTTAAGAAAACGAATGGAAGCTCAGGAGATCTGATCCACCATATTGGATGATCTACCGCTGTCACTGAAACCGTCACATGTCCAAAGTTGAGTCCCTGATTGGCTGACACAGAAGTGGCGACCTACACAGAGTATAGATTTTTTTTTTACTCTGCCTCGCCGCGCCGGCCGCTCAATTCGTGCCGCAGTACCTCAATTAGCATCTAAACCATTGACTTTACATTGAAACTGGCCGCCTCCGCCGCGCGAATTGCGTTTGGTGTGTGAGCACCTTTACGAATAGCATGAGGCCCTTTAAATTTCTACCTCACCTTTGGTGACACAAAAGAATCCAAGTGGCTGCATTGAATTTCCACAGCTGGGTGGTTGGATGCTTGGTTAGAGAAAGGGGGTGAAGATTGTTCATCCAGGGAGCTCAGGGAAAAGTTGCTGTTCCTCCTTATCAACGGCTGAGGTTTTGTGGCCATATTTTTGAATGTCCCATGGATGCCTCCATGGAGAGGTATTTGCCAAAGAGCATCGGCTCTGGGAAAAATTCAGCAAAAACTGGATGGGCTCTGTCTTTAGACTTGTCTGGAAGAACCTTGGGGTCATTTCTGACATAGCTAGAGGAGGTGAAGGGTACTTTTGCTGTAGCTGCAGTTTTTGTGACTTGACCCTGGATAAACTAAAAAGTAGTTTTAAAGAAAACAAATCTGTCAGTTTCCTGTAATGTCTATGGTTAGACCAGAGTTCATTTTCTACTTGAGATACACATAACACACATTGTTTCCTCCCTTTGACCCCCAGAGTTCCTCAGACCAGAACCAAACCGATTATTGTCAATTACCTTTTGAAGACCCACTCTGATAACAACAGTGTTTTTGGTGTTTCTAACATATATTTTGGGGACTTTTCTCACGATAGAGAAAATCTAAAAGGAAAATTGCTTTTCTGAAAATTTATTTATTAAAATCATTGTGAATCTGGAACAGATGAAAAAATCTTGTTGGAAAAAGTTTGTAGTTGTGACGTAGAAGTTATTACAGCAAGTTATTCCAACTCCCTGCTCCGCTCCATTCTGATGCATCCACTGTCAGGCAAATAGATCCACAAACCTCGTCTGAGCTGGAACCTGGATCAAAAGTGTCCCTCTGGACAGCTCCAATACTGTTCACCATTTCTGTTGCACCAGCAATGTTAGGTTGGGGTGAGAGGGTCTGTAAGCCAGTGGGAGAGCGTGTAAACAGATGGATGATAGGAAGGGTGAGGGCTCACTCCACGTCAACAGTCCCGCCCTCAACTCAGAGGTGGATTTCTAATGAACTCCTGACGCTCTGCAGAAACTACATCTTAGAAAACGACACCGATTTTTTTCAAATTTGTGGCTAAAAGTGGCAGAATCCTAATTAAAAGACCGCTGGGAATGATTTTACAGTCGATCAAAAGATGATTGAAGTGGGACTGGAACTTACAACAGCAACTATCAGATGTCACTCCATCTTTCAAAGCACCAGATGGAAACTGGAAAGCTTGTATTTTGTCTACAAATCTTTAAAGTCGCACTCCGATCATCTTTTGATCTATTTCCAAAGGGTTCCCAGTGGTACAGAGTGGTACAAGAATAACAATCCCTGGAGCTTTTGGCCCGCCCAGCGCATTTTTTCCATTGCAGATATGTTCTTTTTCAAATTGCATTTTTTCCCATGTAGTGTGACTTTAAGCTAATGACCTTGAAGTGGCGTGTGCCACACCCTCCCCTTACCTAGTGTGAGATAAACTAACTGTGGAGTGTGTCATCCTTGGAGTAGTGACTACTGCAATTTTTTTCAGCATCCTAATGAAGTGGAATAACCAGCAGCAATGACCACAACAAACTCATTCATTTCAAACATTTCATTATTTTCTCCACATTAACTTGGAAACAACCTCATAAACCAAAGAGTAAGAAAGAGCATGCTTGGGCATGCAATGATGTCACAACATGATGATGTCACTGGGTGCCAAGTATAAAACATACAGTAGCAGACAGTTTGTTTTTCAGATCATTCATAAACTGGGACATTCGCGTATCCACGGAGAATAAGAGCGAGGCGCTGTTTGACACCCACTTCCACGAGTGCTTCTGAATCAGAGAATCAGAGACCGGTGGGGGAAACGCGCAAACTGACACCGGACTGAGCAGGCTAAACAAACATGCTAAAAAATGATCCAATGAAGAAATCTTTTCAGGCCCAAAAGGGGCTGGAAACTGTAGAAACCCCACTTTCCCCCAGGGGAGCGGTCCAAAGTGGGCTAGGAGAGAGACAAAACAGTGCATGCCATTTTAGGGGGCTGTGGTAGAGTGATCAGTAGGAGGAAGGCTGAGCGATGGGGGGAGCAGGGGTGGTTACAGGAGAATTTCAAAGACAACTTGCCTCCTGGCGAGCCCACAGGAGGAGCTCTCAGATTTTAGGGGGAGAAATGAATAAATACGAGGCACTCGACATTCTCTCTGTTTCTGCAAAAGAGTAACAAACTGGAGTAATAATGACACATACACCTATATAGTAGATTTAGTGGTTATAACAGTCTCCAGGCTGTACAAAGGGGGGGGGGGGGTCGCTCTGCAGCTCAGCATGAGTTTGTGTTCTGCGTGCGATTTGTGTTTTTGACGTAAAAATGTACTATTCATGAGCTCAGGTGTTTGATTTGATGATCAAACGTAAATGTAATGGATGCCTGGGCGGGGGCCGGGGTGGAGGTGGGGGCTGAGCGGCGCTGATCACAGAGGTGATGCCGTGTTCGAGTGCATACAGATAAAAAACGGTGATGTTAAAGGGATAGAAAATGCACCTCTGAAAGCTCACAGCCTCATGCAATGGTTGTGTGTGGGTTGTCATGGAAACATAAAATGAGGATGATGAAGAAGAAGCCCTTTTAAACTGATCTACTGTTGCAGCATAGTTCGTAGCGCATAATGCGAACAGGGAAAGGAGGGAGGGTTTGAAGGCAAAGGGGCGCTGGAATAAGTGTGCCATGGTGATGGCTAACTTCTTCCCCATCATGACCCAACCTCTTGCTTTGCCATCAAGGCTTCCTAAATTATGAGAAACACTGTCTGCACAGCTTCAACAAAAGTTGCTCTCTTAGCTGTCTCGTGACTTGAGGCATCTTTTCACTCATGGCTAAGAGCTCAGATTTGGCGAAAGGGGGAGTGGTTTAGCACAAATAAAAATGGGCTTCAACAGAGAAGACGAGACCGAGAGCAACAGTAGAAAGGCTCTGCTGTGTCCATCGCTCGTGCTGCAGGCTCCAGTCCAACAGGCAGAACATCCATCTGAGTGCGTAATAATATCATATACTGTAGTTATCAACATGTCTCAGTAGATCATACTTGTGTAAGCTTAAATAAAGAAGTGAATGAAAAGAATGGCTACTCCAATGTTGAGTAAAATGACCATAACCACCAGAATAGAGCTGGAGCCCTGAAAGACATGAGAGAAAAAGCTGTTAGTCCAGCGTTCACACAAACATTCATTTACAACAAATACAGGCAGCAGCACGGGGACATGGAGATGAAAGGCAGTAACAATGTGCAAGGACCAGATGTTGTACTTCTTTCTTTTCATGTTAGGAACTACCTTTCCTATGGTAGGCTGCTCGTAGGGACACTTTCAACTGCTGGTCTGCTCTGTGGCTGCATTCGAATCCGGTTATTCATCTGAACAAAGCTTCATTTGGCTTCAGCCAAACTAAATCTGGAAGGAGGAGCAACTTCGTGGAACCAGGTGCACTGAGGCGTGGATGAGATGGATTGAAAATGTTCGCAAGACCAACTCAGATTTTAAAGTCAAGTAGAAGGCAGTCAAGAGTAGAGACAGACAGTCAAATCTGTGTTGGCCGCCTCTATTTGGACGCACGGCAAATTCACTGCTTAACTCTTGTTTGCGAAAATGTGCTCATAAGCTTGATGCCTCAGACACGTGTGGGACTATGGACCATCAGATTCCGAATTTTTAAACCTTTGAATTTTCTTTCAGGATTTTTTTATTTCAGTGTTTTTAATTTCGAGACTCGACATTTGGATGGAAAAAAAATCGATGGAAAACTTTTTCTGTCTCACTAGAATAAGTAGTCGATCTAAGAACACATCGATGATCCAGCCAATCAAATCATGACTCCGACGTGACGTCAGCTTTTGCAAGCGAAGCCCCGCCGGTGGTTCATCGCTGAATAATTAATTCTTTATATCTACATAGTTTTCCATCGATTTTTTTCCATCGAAATGTCGATGCTCGAAATTAAAAACACTGAAATAAAACAATTCAGAAAGAAAATTCAAAGGTTTACAAATTCAGAATCTGATGGAACAGAAAAACTTCCATTTGGGAGGAGCTAGCACCAGATGTTTTCAGTCTGATCGCTGCATGGAGTGGTGTCTGTCTACATCTCATTACAATGAATGGAAATGATGTTGAGAGATCAGGTTGATTTATTCCAAAGAGCTCTACAAAGTCATCAGTAATACGCCTTCATGTCTCTCTGTGACCCAGTTTGACCCTGGACTTGCTGTCCTGCATTAATCTGAGGAGGGAAAAATAAGAATAAAGCTAGAGGAACCTTTTATTATTGTCTCGATGCAAAAAAGAAAAATATCACAAAGTTCAGGAGGAGAACGACCAGATTCTGTTTCTGTTGGTCATTGTCAAAGTTGAGATTTTTAACTCTGGATACGCCCAGCGCTAAAATCACGCCGCAGGACCTCTGATGGCATCTGTACATTGACTTAACATTGAAACTGGACACCTCTGGCGCAGGAATTACGTTTGGCATGAGCAGATTCAGAGTTTAGACGGCTCACTCGGATTTTTAACAATACCTAACTTGTGGAGCGCTAAATGTTTGTTTCAACCAGGAATTTGGATTAAACGGCAACAATAATTTACCAAACAAGAATAGAGTACTTAATGTTATAGAAAAAGTTAACAAATGGCTCTCGACCAGTTTCTGTTAGTGTGTGACTTGTGTGCATGCTCTGTGTCGCACACCTCTGTTTTGCCGGTGCAGTATGGAGACAAAATAGTCTCACTGGATTTGTATGTGTCTAATTCTTGAATTGTAACTTGTACAAAACATTTTGTGAGTAACTGTGTGTACTTGAAATTGTGTAATTGCAATTATACACTTGAATATCAAAAACATTCAAATACAAAAAACAACTTGCAAACCGACAACTTGAAATTACAGCAGCTTAAAACCAATTACAAATTCAAAACATCTCCTATCCATTCAAATCAGGCAGAATGGAGGCAGCACCAGGTCCTCGACACCCAGAGAGCAGAGAGAGTCCATCAGGTAGATGCAGGGATCACTATGGAGAGACCTGATCAGCTGATCTGTGCGTGGAGAAGGTCCTGGTGCTGCCTGCTACCACCGTGATTGGGTATCAGAGCTCGGGGAAGAGCTCTGTGCTGGAAGTGCTGTCAGGGGTGGCGCTGTCGAGAGGGAGCAGAGTTCTGGAAAACATATTTCAAAAAGTGTTTTGAATACGCATATTTAGTTAATTTTTTAATTCTAATTATTGAGACATATCTGATTAAGAAAGTGGAAAAAATGTCAGGTTTTTACCAGATATTCTTAATCAAAGTTCAAAGCGGCTGATAAGAAACCTCTGATGACCCAGCATTCTAGCAGCATTTAATCGCATCATCTACACACAAATCAAGATGTGAAGTGAGTCTTACAACCCCTCATGAACTCTGTGTGTAAATGTGGTTTTGTTTGTGTGTATCAGGCAATTGGTGCGTACAATTTAAAGATTTGTGTTGAATTCCTGTTAGTTTTAAAGGCTCACTCCAAGGAGAATTGTGTTTTTGGTGTTTTTAACATGTTCTGGTAGCATTTTTTTCATAGTAAAGGAACATATATTAAAGAATTTGAGGTATAAACGGTGTTTCTGAGTTTGTCTTTATTTAAATCCTGTTGGATCAGAAGCAGATGAAACCAAGCTGTTTAAAAAAAACTCGGATTTGTGATGCAGTAAGTCAAACCGGCGGGCCAAAGTCTCCCCTGCTCTGCTCTACTGCAATTCTGATGCATCCACCTGTAGACAAACAGATCCATGTACGTCTGAGCTGGAATCCAGATTAAAGCTATACAGCCAGAGAGCTCTGACATTGCTTTTGTTGCACCGGTAATGTTAGCTAAGGGTTGAGAGGGGCTGTAAGCTAGCAGGAAAGAGTGTAAGTAAAGGCATGATGGGATACCAGCAGGGGGTTACTTCTGCGCCAACAGTCCTGCCCACATCTAAGAGGTGAATTTGTGATGAACTCTTGTTGTTCTGCAGAAACTATGTCTTAAAAACAACACAAGTTTTTTTTTTTTTGCCTAAAACCTGCTTAATTATAATTAAAAAACCACTGGGAACAATTTGAAAATAGATGAAAATATAAGCTAGACTTTAAGCTGGTGCAGTTTGAAGTTGTATGTTTGTATGAGTTACAAATCACACACATAAATCCATTTAGTATTTTCTCTTCATAGTGCAGCCCTCTCTGGGTTTGTTGTGAGCATTGACTGTCTGTGAGAACTGGAAACAGTGATGCTCGCTGTCTTGCTCTGGTACCTCTTTCTAACGTTCATTCATTCATTTTTCAAACCGTTTGATCCCTTTCGGGGTCACGGGGTTGCCGGAGCCTAACCCGGCTACTCATGGGCGAAGGCAGGGTACACCCCTGAACTGGTCGCCAGTCTGTCGCAGGGGCCACAAACACACACCCATGCACACTCACATTCACACCTAGGGACAATTTAGAGTAACCAATTAACCTATGAAGCATGTTTTTGGATGGTGGGAGGAAGCCGGAGTCCCCGGAGAAAACCCACGCATGCAAACATGCAAACTCCACACAGAAAGGTCCCCCATTGGGGACACTGTTTCAAGTCCCCCAGCCGGGACCAATCACCGCTTACTATGGTCATCTGGTTCCAGCGTCTGCATAGCGGAAAAATGGCAATTGAGTTGACTTAATTTTGTTGGAACCAGGGTTAAGGCATGTACTATGGTTGACGTTACAGGCGCTTTGTCCACCTCTGTATACTGTCAATGGTTATGAGCAGACTTGAGTTGGTAAACTTTGTCTGGTCACTGTCAATTTTGGTGCCTCCATATATGACTAGAATCAAAGTTAACTGCAGGTTGAAATCCAAGTCATGACTTGGATTTGGACTCATAATGCCCATGAGGCTGTGGAGTGCTTTCCCTCTACACATTAGAGCTGCTCATACAGATCTTCAAAGAAAGCCTTCACCTTTTAAGAACAGTTTAGTCTGGGATTTTCTCCAGCTCCTAACATATCGTCTAAACCCTTTTTAATCTTTATTTATAGCTGTTTGATGTGCAGGACTTTGGGTGACCTGGACTTTTAAAACACAGTAAGCTAACAAAAACATTCCAGGTGTGTCCATCTTCTTTCTCATTTTGAGCTGTTAATTACATTTTTATTGCTAACTTTCTAGGTTATAACTTGGAGCTGTTTGGGTCAGTCCTCAGTCATTTGGGTGTTTCCGATTTTTTTACGTAATTTTTGAGACAGCTTAAGGGGTCTCCAACCCTGTTCCTCAAGGGCTACCGTCCTGCTTGTTTTGCAGCTAACCTTGCTTCAGTAGATGCTGATTAGCTGGATTGAATCAGCGCAGTTTCTGATTGACTGAACACACCTGATCCAGGTGAGCATCCATTACTGAAGCAGGGTTAAGCAGGGTGGTAGCCCTTGAGGAACAGGGTTGGAGACTCCTGGCTTAAACATTTTGAGAACGTGGCATAAAGAGTGTTTCTGTATCTAAATGATATCCCAATACATCTTTACACTGCAGACGATCAACATGTAGGAAACTTCTGAAATGCCCTGTCTGCCTGTGACTCCCAGGTGTTTCTTTCTTTCAGGTGTTTCTAAACAACAGGTGTTCTGTGCTGTTGGACTCACTGAGTTTGGTTTGAGGGTGGGATGCTCGCTCTCCTGCTCCAGAATGATGGGCTGAGACTTCAGGGGCGGGGAAAGGGTGAGGTCCCTGTGCAGTGGCCACTCCTCTAGCTCTGCCCCCACATTCAGGTTGTCCAGCATCTGTACAGAGTCCGCTGATCCTTCCCGAACAGGCCGAAAACTTCGGGACCGCAGTTTGTTGTTTTTGGGGGCCGGAGACTCGTGGCTCAGCCCACAGGCCGCTTCAGACTCTGCACAATGAAGCATCATGTCGACTGTGTAGTCATTCATTTGCTCCTCGTCGTGCTCTGTGAGGTGAGAGTGGGCGGGGCTCCACCTGAGCGTACTCGCAGCAGTCCACTCTCCCCTAAGGCCGTCCAGCTTTTGGTCAATGGCGGCATGTTCACCCAGCCTGTGGTTTGGGGGATTGTGCTGCTTTGGAAAGTGGTTGGAGAAGACATGCGGCTGGGGGCTGTATTTGGAAGGAACATAGTCCTTTGTGTTGTGATTGGAGGAGATGTAATCATCACACTTGTGATTGTAAGAGGCATGCTCCAAAGTCTGGTGGTTAGAAATGTTGTGTTCCAAGGCCTTGTGATTGGATAAAATGTGCACCTGCGGCTTGTAGTTGAAGTAGGCGGGCTCAGAAGCCCTGTGATTGGTGGAAGAATGATCTTGTGTCTTGTGATTGGACGAGGAGTACTCCCTGAACTTGTGGTTGGAGGCCACATGCTTGGACGGCTTCTGGTCGGACAGGGAGTGCTCCCAAACTCTATGGGAGGAGCTGTGCTCTCGAGACCTGTGATTGGACGGGGACTTCACCACTGGTTTGTGGTTTGGGACTGGAGCTTGCTCATAGCCATTGATCTGCCCCTCCTGCTCTTCGAGGAGGGAGGGGGTGGTGGAGCGACTGCTGCCTCCACGCTCCAAAAACGCCTCATCAGTCCAGTTATTAGCCCCACCCCTGGACAGATTGACCCCCCGCCCCTCTACCAACACCTGGATCTCAGCCCCGCCCTGATCATCCACAGCACTCTGTCGCATGAAGCAGGCGTTTCTGGGGCGACGGGTGTGTTTGTGTGGACTGTGGGGAGGCGGGGTGGGGACACTCAGCACAGGACTGAGATCAGGTGTTATTACAGGTGGCGTGGTATCGGGGGTGCACACTTCTGGACTGTCTGTTCCCGTTGAGATGACCTCATGGTCCCTTTTCCGGGCCTCCTGCTGTTTTGGGCCCGGACACTCCAGTCCTGGAAAAGATAGAGCAGCAGTGAGGGCATGTGGACCACAACAGAACCAGTATTGCAGGGGGTATCTTGGAAATTGTTAGCTTTTGTGCTTTGTTAGCTTACTGTCGATCAGAAGCCAGTTGCACGAACGACTAGAAAGGACACCATACGACAGCATCACTCGTATGTCATAAGTGCCACGACGATGGTGCGTTCCATTTTCATGACGTCCCTTGTAGGGATGCAGTGACTCACTATTCAGTTTCAGACCTCAATATTTGTTCTGGTTCAATATGTGATTCATGTGTAACAAAACACCAACAAACTAAAAATGAGCAAAAAATCTTTTTTATAAATTTGCCAATAAGCAAATAATGAAGAAAACCCTTTCAGTTGGCTCATGCTGAGCCTGGTATAATGTCACGAAACAATAAATACTAAGTCTGTCTTAAATTTAGCACAACACATGTTTGACACATTCAATATAAACATGAGGTAGGGATGCAACCATTCACTTTCAGCACGGCCCAGTTTAATGGTGAAAGCTACGGTTTGGATTGAAACTGAGAATTGTCAAGGCTTTAGGTGTCCCTGGTGATATATCTTGTGTTAAAGGGTTAAGAATGGAAGGAAAAAGAAACTCCCTTTTTGTAACAAAAATCATGAATGAGTTTTCTATGGAATTTAAGAGTTTGAGAATGATTAGTAGAGGATGTTACATGTTAGAGTAGAGGATGCAGAGGACAGGATTAGATAAAGGAAGCTGATCCGATGTGGCGAGACTATTGACAATAAAAACAATAGACAGCCTAACACCCCCCACCCCTGTTTCAAACAGGAAGTACCTGCTGGTCAAGCCAAAATCTCACAGACGTCTGAGAAATATAGACTTTGGAGAAATAGAGAGTTATAAGTCAGTCATTTTATTTGTCAGAATGACCATTCTCGCTCGGATACCTTCTTCCAATGAGGTATATAGGGCTAGAGATGGCATTCTGGCCTTTTACCATTGCCCAAGATACGTAAAGGGTGATGCCATATTGGAATGGTATAAAAACAATGAGACACGGCTTAGCAGATCCAGTCAAATGACTATAAAATGCTTCATGCTGGTCTGATTTAGAAAAAAAAAAACAGAACAACGATCACAAAAAAATAAATAAATAAGACCCAGGCCGTGGTATTAATACTTTTGAACAAACTCCAACAGATCTACAACATTTCAAAGGTTTCTATAAATAAATACATCGTCATATAGGAAATGCAATACATACCTGATGGATGGTTGTGAGTTTATTCAAGTTCACACACAGACTAAGATTTATACAAACTGTTAGACTCCTCGGTCCGGCATTGCCGCATATCACTTGCGGCCGTTGTATAGGCTATGGGCCAGTCTCCGCCAGGAGCGGCGCCATGCGGTCAGAATGGACTGAGAACAGTGCAGCCCGGTCGATAGTCACGCCGGTCCAGGACGGGAGAGGGGGCACAGTGAGCACTTCATCAACGGGCCCAGAGCGGCGAGGTCTGGGCGGCGTTTGCTTTATGTATGAGACAAGCTAGTGTGTCATCTCTAGCCTATATATAACTCATTGCCTTCTTCTTAAAAAAGTCTTTCTAATCCTATTTTTTTTCACGATGTTTTTTCTTTATCACAAGTTATTGAAGTTCTAAACTGACCGTTCAGAATCCTTAGTAAAAGCATGCGATGCCCTCTGGCCCCACCTCAAAGGTTTGATTGACAGCTTCTTCTGAGCCCGCTTTCAGTGGAAGGGCTGTGGACTTTGAACAAGCTCACTCATGATTGGCGATACTAGTCTCCCTAAAAATGGAACTTAGGCTGAAAATGGCGATGAACGTTTCAGGAAGCAATTGTGACGGATTTGTCCTCATTTTGTGAGAGCTGAAGGTAAGGCATTTTCTGTGCGTGGTGTCACACCTCCATTTGTTTTTATTGTCAATGAATTATCCCTAAAGGGAAAAGTCAAAATGAAAAGACAAAGAAGACGGCTGTGATAGAGAGTGTGATTAGTGGAGAGAGGAAGACTGTGATTATAGGCTGATGTTAAGATACAGAAAAGTTTGGTTAAGCTGGAATAAAAAAAAGAGATGAAAATGTGATGAGTCTGATTGAGACTAAAAGAAAGAATGATACAGATCAAAAGCTATCAAATTGATCTTAAAGAATTTAAAAAATGATTTAGTGAAATGAAAGATGGGAAGAGTGGGTTTTTCAAAGCACAGGGCAAAAAAGTGGTTAATTTGGTAAACAGTGAGATGAAGTGTTAGACAATGAAAGAAATAAAGTTTGAGATTAAAGGTGTAATGAACTGGAATGTATGGACGTTTTTTGAGTCATAATTCAAAGTAATGTGCAATTCTGAATTGACAATTCATTTTGCAATTCAGGCTTGGAATATGAAATTACATTTAGCAATTTCCAATTCAATATTAAAATTTAAAATTCAATCTGACAATTTAAAAAATAAAATATTTAATAAAAACAAAATCAATTGCATTTTTTATTGTCATGCTGTTGTGTCAGAATTCAAATGAAATTGCAAAACAGCGCCCCCTGGTGTAATACATTTTCATTTGCACATCGCCCTTTATGCAGGTCAAAATTCAATTTGAAATGCAAACTGTGAGGCTCCCATCAACATTGTATAGTAAATTGCTAAATGCATTTTCAAAATAAAAGGTCAAATTGGATGTTGAATTGTAAATTGCAAAATGCAAATTAATTTAAAGTCTGACATAAAAAAACCCATGACAATTTAAAATGCAAGTGGTTTTGTTCTTATTTAATTTTTTTATTTTTTTAATTGTCAATATTCTAAATGTAATATTGAAATGTAAATTGCTACATGTATTTTCATATTAAAAGGCTGATTGCAAACTGAATTGTCAATTCAGAATTGCATATTACTGTGAATTATGACCAAAACAACTTCCAAAGGGATGAAAAGGCCAAGAGTGTTGAAGAATGGGATGAAGACTGCTTGAAGGTGTGTGCACTTCCATGTCCTGGCAGTGGACCCAGTCATGCTGCTGTTCCTCACCGTTGCCATAGATGTGAAAGGAGGGGGAGAGCTCTTTGGCGATGATTCGGGCTTGCCGACATTCTTCTGTTGCTTTCTGCGCCACCCCCTCCGCTGCCTCGGCCTTGGCTCGGGCATGGCTCATCCTGAACAACAATGCTGTATTATTCACTCCTTCCAGAGCTGTGGTTTATCATGTTTGCATAAAAATATTTAAATCTAATGCTACACACACATCACCCTCGGCAACGCATGTTCAAGCGGACACTTTCAATGAATAGTCTACAGAAATGCGTTTAAAGGCGTTTCTAGCCTTCTGCATTCAAAACTCTCTGGTTCACGCATAGCCAGGGATGTGCCATCACAAAATGTACACAAAATATTAAAATAAATGTGTCGTGGCATTTTAGGGGAAAACTATTTTCAAGCATTCTTTTCTCTTAGTTTCTGTAGATTTGGTCTGAAGATACGTACATTTAGTCAGAAACTACGTTTTAGCATTTTGTTTGTGGATAATGTAAAATATGATGGTTGGAAAATAAAATGTTCTCCAGCTATAGAATGACCCGTACAGGCCTCTCATTTGTTTGTAAATGGAGTCAGAGCCTCACCAACCACAACCTTCACCACACGTCACGGCACGTAGCTACACAAGTTTCTACGACTGTTTCCAGGCTGTACATATCAAAAGCAGTCATTCAGGTCAAACTTTGACCAACCAGGGACTCAGATTATGTAGTCACGTATGGATGATGTCCCTTTTAATTTACCGAAGTGCCAGTCACTTGAAAATTGATCGTGGAGGAGAAGCTAATAATTTTGATTTGTTCCTGGATGGAATTCTATGACACCAAGTCTTTCATATATAGGAATCGAGCTGAGAATGAAAAATTTTACACCGCTTTGACTCTTCCAAATGTAGGTGGACATGCGCTGGTAAACAGCTGATGACGAAGAAGAAAAAAAAGCCCCTCCCTGCTTGGCCAGTGTGAACACTACGGGATGAACTTGTGTTCATGAACATGCGTCTCATGTCCGATGTGTCTGCAGCTTTATCCAGGAAACACTATGAAGTCTACAACAAAGACGTTTTCGTTCTTCGCAAAGTTCCCAAACGCCACAGCATATACAGACGGCGCTACGGTTGGGAATGGTGGTGGCTAAAAAGCTTATTCTGCTAAACTGGAAATCAAAAACTCCTCCCTCCTTTGAACATTGGCTGGCTGAGATCGTACATGCCATCCAGCTGGACAAGATGCGGCTCTGCAGATCTGGCTCACAGAATAGATTTGACACTGTTTGGAAACCTTTTCTGGCTCACCATACCATACCATAACACTGAAAAACACGACTCCAGGTGGGAAGGTGCTGGATCTGGGTCACTCACAAATGTAACTTTTACATTTCTTTCTCTTGTTCAAGTTGTGTCTGGCTGCAACATTTATTTATGTACTCATTTTAAAATCAATTTGGTAATCTGGCTTTTTTTTTTTTCTTTTTTGTCGTTTGTTAGTTTTATTATTATTATTATCCTTATTTATCTCTTACTATTAACAATTGTGTTTTTGTGGGTTGTCTCGCTGTTCTTTCCCCCTTTTTGTCTCTGTCACTGTTTGCTGTACACTTAAACTTAAACTGAAAATAAAATATTAAAAAAAAAAAAAAAAAAGACGTCTTCCTTCTCAGCACAAACATTTTTAGAAAAAGAAAAAAAAATACAGCCATATTGTTGACAGTAAGTCCAAACAGATAGGCTTATTTTTAACAATATCTCTACTGAAACCCTTTTTTCCCCACTTTAAACATTCCTTTTAAGCAAAAGTTTCATTTGTGAACTGTGAGTGATCTTTTTTCATGAAACAGACTTGATTGATTTGGGGAAACTGGAAAGTTTTATTTGACTCATAACATCTACTTATGATTTTTAAGACACAATTATCTTAAAATGTGTAATTCTAGTTGTTCTTTTAGATCATGGTCAAGAAATAGTGTTTTGGGTTGTTGTAGCACCTAAAATAGAATATATTTGGGAGAAAAGTGTATACAGAGACCTAGCTTTATGATTTAAACGCTTTCTTTTTTAGGAACATATTTCTATTTTAGGACATATTTACAGTTATTTACACCAGAATAAAAATGTCTTTAGTTAATTTCAAGATTTAAAATTGTCTTTAAAGTGCAGATAATGTTTATTTAAGAAAACTTACGATTGTATAATTTTAACAAGAGAAAATGATCTTTGATTTGATTTTATTTACTAGTTTTATTTTTAGCTGATTAGTTTGGTATGTTTGTGTTTTCTTTGCAGACAGTGAAACTGTGTGCGGAACATATATGAGGTTCGAATGATTCAAAGTGTGTAAAAAAGAAAGGTGGGTGTTTGAGGGTCACAGCGGGCTCCTCACCGGGACAGGGCGATCTCTGCTTTCTGCTTGGCGGTGTCTGCAGCCTTCTCCGCGGCCTCCACCGCCCGCTCCACCTTCTCCCGAATCTTGCTGGCCCTCAGCGGGATGAGGTTTTTGCGCTTCCCGCTCACCAGCATGTTCTGCTTGTACTTGCCCTCCTCTTTGGTGCCATCTGGAAATGTGGTGCAGCCGTAGCCGTGCCTCTTGTTTCCTGCCCACTCACCTGAGTAGTGCAGGCCGTCTGAGCGCCGGCTCACTCCCCAGCCTGCTCTCTGGTCGCTCCGCCACTCCCCGGCGTACATCTCGGTGACGGTGGCATCCATGGGCGAGCCCTGCTCGCTCTCGCTGATGCCCTCAGAGGCGGCGGAGCTGACGGTACTCATGCCCGCCTCGCTGCAGAAGGAGCTCTGCTTGCTGAGCTGGCTGGCCAGGGAGCTCTTGGACTCAGATCGCCGAAGCTTCAGGCCGCTGAGGATGGACTGACGAAAACGGCCCTTCCTCTTCCTCTGCCGCTCCACTTCACTTGGAGCTATTAGAGCAAAACCACCGCGGCCCACTGGGCTCCCAGCAAGACCAGCCACCATCCCGTCTGAGGGAGTGGTGGGGCAGCTGTCCTCCAGAGGCGTTGGGGGCCCATGGCTGTGGTCAGAGCGGAGAGAGTTTATGGATGTTCGCAGGGGAAAGAGGATGACTGCTGCCATGCCATACGGGACACTCTGACGCACGCCGTAACCATGGCGCATCCCTGCCAGCCACTGGCCCTGGTATGTTCCTACAGAAGAAGCACAAGAGTCCAGCTTGAGCGAAACCCCGTCATCCGGTCGTTCCAACACTTCAACGCTCCCCAGACCTGTTTTAGAAACTGTCCTGCACCAGGTCAGTCAATGCATTAATCATTTACTGTCCAGCCAGAGCTGCTCAATACTGGTCCTCCAGATCTACCATCCTACCAGTTCTTTCGTCACGTCTCTCTGCTGATTAGCTAACTCTGGTGTCTCCTCATTCTGATTGACAAAACACACCTGTTTTTGCAGGTACCTCCAGTTAATCATCAGCAGAGAATGCAGGGAAAGCAGGAAGGTCTTGGTAGATCTCGAGGACCAAGATTGGACAGCCCAGGGCTCAGGTACATTCTGTGAGGAATTCAGCATGCTGCTTTCCCACCTGAAGATGACTGCTCCCATATCTAGCATGACCTACTCTGACCAAACTTCAAGCTGCTGACCTGCCTCAGCAGTGTTTCAAGCTAGTCTCTCCTGCCCCCATAAAGGGGGAAAGATGAACCACCTGGACCTTCAGCTTAACCACAGACTGAATGTCAGCGTCCCCTTTATACCCATCTGCCCATTTCTTCATCTCTCTTACCGTCATGCAGAATCTCTTCAAGGCTTCGTTCAATACTCTATATCCTCAGACAGCTTTTTCCCTGCTGTCCAGGTGGTGACCTCTGACCCCTACTTCCCCATCAGCTTTTTTTTCTTGTACTTTTGTTTACATATTTTATTACATCTGGCACAGATTAAGCATTTTGCCATGTGAAAGGGAAAGTTGACTTCATTTAAATGCTTTTTTCCTAAAAGGAAGACATTCTTTCTCAGTCAAATGCTACTTGTTAACCTCTGTCACTGTCACATTTATTTAGACTAGAAAGAAGAACAATATTTTTGCTAAGATTCAAATATTTTGCAGCTTTCGTCTCATACTTTGGAAGCAACAAAAGGAAAAAAATAAAGGGATTATTTTTTTTAAAATGAACTAAACCAAAAAAATAACAGCAGACAGTGACACAGATGAACGGTTGTGTTTTTACTGAAAGAACCAAAGAAATGTATTTGAAAACTACTCAGTGTTTTCTCAGTGGAAGAATATGATAAAACAAATATGTGGATTTACATTTGCTGATTTTTTTGTTGTTGGCCAGAGTAAAAATTATAATTCAGAACCAGAATCAGCTGTTTTATTTCTTTTAATGAAAAACCTTTTCAGATTCAACAAGCTGTCATAAACCTTTGATTAAGTGTTTTCTATCTAAATAACATTTGACACATTCCAATTTATTGAAGGAAATGTTTCACAGAGATTAGAGTTCAAAAACACAGAATTTTTTAAACATCTCAATAAGACATTTTAAAGGAGTCTCTTCACTTTTAAACGTCAGCCACAGTTCTTTTCTCTGTGGCTTTCGGTGTTTGCTCAGATAATCAGAAAGCTCCGAATGCTCATGTTTCTGTTTCTAAAACAAATCCAGGTGTGGCATTAATGTCACAGCAAAGAAGAGCAGAGCCGGAACAGCTGGAAACTGTGTCTTCAGGACTCACAAACTCACTGCACAACTCCTTTGTGTTTTAAATATTATGGAGTCAGTCATAAGGTTAGTAATGTACAACGCTGAAAACCTGTACTTGAATGACTCTCTTACTGCCCAGACCTGGTTATTCTTCTACTGACGAGATGTTTGAGTTTGAGTCAAATCTGCAGCTTCTGAACCATCTGACCCTCAGCTGAGCTGAAGTCTGAAAACCTTTCCAATCTAATACAAGCATCAATGTGCAGGTTTCCTTCACGTAAGGAGAACACAGATGCAGAGTATCTCAGGAAGTTCTTCTGTCAGTCTGGGGTGTTCCTCACGTGTCCCTAAAACCCAGCGCTCTCTCGACGTCTGCTGACTGGCGGAGCATTAAAGCTGCCAGAGTACATAAAAGAAACAAGCAACATGAACCCAGAATAACAGCTGAGTTTGGCACATATGTGGTTTGGGAAATCAGGCCAAGACTGGTTCTTCCTGAGCTGTCTGAGACTTGGCAGATGCGGTGTGTGTGTAGGGGAGTTGCATTTCCCTCGTGTCTGCTTCTCCTCCCTCTCCATCTTCAGCATCATGTCCAAACCCCCTGCAGGATTTTTTCAGGCCACAAGAGGTCCAGACCTACACTAGAGCTGTCTGTGGCGCTGAAAGCACAAGCCTGTCCATCAGCTGGACAGCTGGAGTGTGTTCATGTTTCTGTTTCTGATTTCCTGGTGGTGAATGCTGCCTTTTGTCATCAGGACTTATCTCTTTGATAACTTCACAGGAACCTGTTTGAACGTCAGAACAGGATTAGCATTCCAGATTCTTCAAAACTGACCTAACTCTCTCTAACATGTAAAACACAATGTGCTTGACACTGTAGAATGTAAACTCTGGTAACATGGATGAATATGATCTAATCTTCAATATCAGGTGTCCAGTGTTGTCACCCTTTTCTGAATTTTACCTTTTATAAAACTCACTGTTTCGGATAAACCGCTGAACTACAATGGAACCATTCTGGGGGAAAAAAAGCCTCTTATGTTCAACAATTAAAAGAGAAATTCTAATAATTCTTTAGTCTTTACATTTGCTAAAAATCAGTTTTGATGCAACTGAAGAACTTTTTAAGCACAAACAGCCTTGGAGACAAATGTCAGTCAGGCTGTAGACAACAACACATCACTGAGTCTGCACACGGCAAAGTGCTAAACCGTGTCAACAATGACTCAGCAAAAAGATCTGTTTCAGTGCTACTTGACCTGAATGCACCTCTGATACTTTGGACCATGAAATCTTTGTAGAGGCTGGAAAAATGGGTGGAATTATCAGATACAGTCCAGGGTTGGGTCAGATTTTATTTTGAAGGGTGGGGTTATGTTGTTTCCATGGTGATCATAACTCTGGGGGGAGGGTCTCCCAGGCATGTGGAGTTTCTCAGAGTTTGAGTCTTGGACCTCTGCTGTTCAGCCTGTTCACCCTCTGGGTCAGATCTAGAACATTAATAATATTTTAGACCACAGTTATGGAGATGACACTATGGATCTCTGTCACCAAACCACCATGGACCATCAGACTCTCTTTGCTGCTGCTCGAAGCAGCTGAACTTCTGGGTGCAGTCAAACGTCTTTCAGATCAACAACAAGGAACATTTCTGCAGAGCTCAACTCTAACAGTCAAGTTCAGAACACTGCTGCCAGAGTTTGGAACAGAACCAAGGGAACAGATCACTTTACTCCTGTTCTCAATTCTTCACATTGGAAAGCGGTTAGACACAGAACTGGTTTACAAGCTGCTGCTAGCGCATAAATCTCTCAATGGTGGGGGGCCTGCATACTGTCAGACCTCCTGGTGGGTCAGGAACCCATCAGGTCAGAGATCTACAGTCATCTATTGACCTTGGTTCAGAACCAACACAGTTTTTACCCAAATTGTCCCGCTTCAAACCCTCTGGAGTCATTTCTGGAGTCTTAGACCTGTTGCACCTTCAGAATGGTTTTTGGTCAACTACAACAGAAACATGATGATCACGCTCTGCAGTTAGCACCGTCTTAAATTTCTTAAAACTTGATTTAATGCAAAGTTACTGAAAAAAACAAAGCTGACGTGGCCTTGAAGAAATGCCAAGTGACAATGAAGACATCTAAAAAGCACTTGAAGACTTGACTGATGGCGTTACAGTTTCCTCTATGGGAACTAGCGCTGATGAAGCAAAGGAAAAATCTAAAAGGAGCTGCTGTTTATCTGAATGACCGACTGACCAGAAGGAATGCAGAAATTGCTAAACATGCCAGGATTCTCAAGAATCTTAAGAAAACTCAAAACACGTGGGTAAAAACCGGCAGAATGGTTGTTAAAACCACTCGGTCCACCAGACCGGTCCAAGGTGCTGGTTGTCAACAACATGAAAGACTTTGAGAAATGTTTGATTATGGATATCTGAGTAAACAAAAGCAGTAATAAATAGAAGAGTCAAAAACTGAGACTGAGATCCTCACTATCTTCAAAAGTCAATAGTGACCCTGATTTTCAGCAGAGTTCTGACCTGCAGACAACAGGACCTCAACTTATTCATCAGGACTGATAACAGCTGCAGAAGGACAAGGACCCTGATAATCAATGTCTGCAGACATTACAGCAAAACAGAGAACTTTGTTAAAACCAGATGGATCCAAATAGTGACAGTTGCCATATCAAAAGGGTCAAGAAGTTTAGAATATGACACATAAACACTTTCTAAAACAGAATAAAAATAGTCCATTCATCTTCCCACCCGGCTGGCCGAAATGAGCTTCCTCCATAGGGTGGCTGGGTGCTACCATTAGCCTTGTTTCCACTGAGCGGTCCAGTATGGTCCGGTATTTTGAGCAGTTCCATTGTAAAATGGACCCATTAAACAGTACCTAACTGTACCTAACTGTACCTCTTGCCCCCTACTAGGTGCGGAGCGGCTGTATCTACCCATTGATTGGCAGAAAGATGACGATATTAGGAAGTGGCAATATGGAGGCGCTGCTGAGTATTCAATGGAGTAGGACGCATGTTTGAGGGCTCCTGCCAACTCTGATCAATAATTATTATTCATTTGCCCTTTTTGGAAAAAGTTACTTTTTTGTTTAGTTAGTTGCTACTTTATTTGTTTATTTCTTCATAACTGTATTTTTAATTTCGCTACGTCTGGAAAGAATAAGAAGTCCCGCTACGTTGTTCAAGGCCCAGCCTTCAAGTCGCAACCACGAGTGAGAGGGAACCACAAGCCACACCCAACCCCTCCCTAATGCAAGCAAATCCTGACATCACTGTCGTTAAGGTCGAATTACTGACAGCACTAATTGAGCTACAAGGAGGAGGAGCAACAAGAGACGCTCAGGGTTGCTCTGTCAACCATCAAGCTCAACCTGCAAGCCGTGACAATGCAACTAACGAAAGACAATGCCAACACAGATGCTAATGTGTCTATGCCAAAAGGTATTGTGGGGGAGATTAAGCAAGCCCTCTCCAGCTGCTTCGATGACATCGCTCAGATGAAAACTACCATCCAGTCACTGACAGTCACCGTAACTAAGCTTAAGGATGAATGCGAGGACTTGGAGTCCAGATCAAGGTGTGAAAATGTCAGAATCATGGCAGTCCCAGAGGGGACTCATGCACCATAAAGGCTGTCCCAGCGTTGCTGAGGGAAGCGTTCAGACTTGAGAAGGAGCTGCTGTTGGAACGCACCCACCGTTCTCCCCAACCCAAGTCAAAGCCTAGTGATAGACCATGGGTGATTGTGTGCAAAATTCATTACTACAGCAATTGTGCAGACAATCTTACGCTGCTCGAGGGAGTTTCAACAGATCAAAACACTGCTGCCTCCTCTGTTCATTGTTTTTGGGGGGACTTTGGGTGTAGCTTTGTGTTCAGTGGGAAGGGGGGGGGGGTGTCCCTATCTCAGCACTATACAATTAATTTTGGTAGGGTACTTTCATTTATCAAAATGGTCAATGTTAATTTAGATCTCAGCACAGCTGGATCAGGCAATGCTCTCAGACTTATATGCTGGAACATCAGAGGCATGGAGGCATGGGTAATCCTGTTCAGATATCCAAGGTTTTTATTTGCTTAAACCACTTAAATTCTGCTGTAATGTTTTTACAGGAGACTTATCTCCCAATCAGAGACCAACATAGATTGCATTGTCCCTGGGTGAGTTAGGTCTTCCATTCGGACTTCAACTCTAAAGCCAGAGAGGTTGCCATATTGATTAGTAAGAAGGTACTGTTTTCACCTACCAAGGTAACTGCTGATAAAAATGGCAGATACTTGATAGTTGCTGGTACCTTATTGCCAAAAAAGGTTTTGTTGGTAAATGTATATGCCCCAAATTTTGATGACGCTGAATTTGCTGGGGCTGCATGGTGGCGCAGTGGTTAGCGCTCCTGCCTCACAGCAAGAAGGTTCCCGGTTCAGGTCCTGGCTGGGGGACCTTTCTGTGTGGAGTTTGCATGTTCTCCCCGTGCATGCGTGGGTTTTCTCCGGGTACTCCGGCTTCCTCCCACCGTCCAAAAACATGCTTCATAGGTTCATTGGTTACTCTAAATTGTCCCTAGGTGTGAATGTGAGTGTGTGTGGGTGTGTGTTTGTGGCCCCTGCGACAGACTGGCGACCAGTCCAGGGGTGTACCTTGCCTTCGCCCATGAGTAGCCGGGTTAGGCTCCGGCAACCCCGTGACCCCGAAAGGGATAAAGCGGATTGGAAAATGAATGAATGAATGAATTAATTTGCTAATAGATTAATAAATAACCTACCCTTCTTAAACACTTAAATTGTGTTCTTGACCCAATCATGGATCGTTCCAATCGTCCAATTTGACTCAGTCTGCAATGTCACAAATATTTTCTGATTTTGTGAAGCAAAATGGTCTGGTTGATCCTTGGAGAACCCAAAATCCATCTGTTAAGAAATTTTCTGTTTTTTCCCCTTGTGCATCAGACCTATTCAAGAATTGATTACTTTTTTATTGACCGTGCCCGGAATTCATTCATTTATAGCTTCAACTGACTATTTGGGTACAATATCATATCGTGCCTCTTTATTATTGGACATCCGGATGTCATCTTATAAACATAGCCCACCACGTTGGAGATTTAACTCTTTACTTTTGTAGATGAGGGATTTTGCAATTACATATCAAACTCTATCGAATAATTCCTCTTATTTAACCAGAATGATTCCACCTCACACTCATTGCTATGAGAAACACTGCAGTTGTACCTTAGTGAACAAATGATCTCTTATGGTGCAGGTGCTCACAAGAAACTTAATTCAAGGCTTTTTGAACTCACATCAACAATTAGTAATATTAATCAATCATATTCTTTAAATCCTATTCCACAACTGCTTAAAACGGCTTGTAAATTTACAAACTGAATTTGATCTCCTGTCAACCAAAGAAGCAGATGCGCACTCATAGTTCGTATTACAAACATGGCGACAAAGCTGGTTGTTTATTAGCACATGAGTTACGATGTCAGCCCACTTCCCAATTTATACCAAATATTAAAAATACTGATGATGCAGTTATCTCAAATCCGTCTGAAATTAACTTAATCTTTAAATAATTCTATTCCAAATTATACAAATCTGAGCATACTACAGATAATATTACACTGTCTGATTTCCTAAAAACTCTTTAAAATCCTTTTATTGATTTGGATAACACTGTACAATTTGAGTCTTGAAGTCTTTGAAGAAATACGCAAGTCAATTAAATCAATGCAATTTAACAAAGCTCCAGGTCCAGATGTGTTTCCAGCTGAGTTTTACAAGAATTTATTGAAAAATTGGCACCATTGCTTATCCAAGTTTAACGAATCCTTAGCATGTGGGTCTCTACCAGCAACTCTCACAGAAGCTTCAATAGTTCTCCTTCTAAAAAAGGAGAAGTATCTGCTGCGGTGTGGTTTTTATAGGCCACTATCACCACTTAATTCTGATGTGTTGGCTAAAGTTGTAGCATACCGTCTGTAGAATGTGCTGCCATCTATATTATCTGAAGAGCAAAATTGCTTCATAAAGGGGCGTCAATTGTTTTCTTAATATCCGCTCACTTTTTAATTTAATTTATTCCAAACACTCAGTGAAACTTCCTGAGAATTTCTCTAGATGCTGAAAAAGCATTTGATAGAGTAGAGTGGGAGTATTTGTTTGCTGTAATAAAGAAATTTGGATTTGGTGATTAAAGAAAAGAAGTAGTTTCCAGTTCAATAAAACTTAACATAATTTGATTTGCTTCATTCATTTGAAATGCTTAGTGATTAAAAGTTTGAATTAATTTGTAGTTTGCATACCATACTGTGTAATTCAGATTTTCCACAGAGGTTGGAATTATTTTATAGGTCTGAGCTGCTCTTTGATGAGAACTGCTGTTGGAGCTACATTTCAGCTGCTGCAGAGGAGCAGAAGTGTCAACAGGAATGTGGGGTCGTTAAACCAGCTCATGTGGAGGATGGGATTCACAGACCAGTGGAAAAAAACAGTTCGTCTGGGGACAGAGTCCACAAGAAACTACAAGTGAGGAAGGAGGCGTGAAGGACCAATCGGAGAGGAAGACCCAGCCTACTGTTTGCTTATGCATAATCATTGTGTTTACATTGATGGGTCAAGGGTCAGAGGGCGTCTTCTTCATCGTGCATGGTGTTCATTCATTCATTCATTTTCCAATCCGCTTTATCCCTTTCGGGGTCACGGGGTTGCCGGAACCTAACCCGGCTACTCATGGGCGAAGGCAGGGTACACCCCTGAACTGGTCGCCAGTCTGTCGCAGGGGCCACAATCACACACCCATGCACACTCACATTCACACCTAGGGACAATTTACAGTAACCAATTAACCTATGAAGCATGTTTTTGGGACTTGAGAGAAAAGTTTAAGCAGGCTGTTGGCACTAAACAGGTGACTTTCTGTGGCATGTTCTGACAACAGATTAACTTTATTAACAACTTTCACTTTTTCTGGGAACGCAGGCATCTTTTTAAAGCAAATGGATTCTGTTTGAACAAGTCAGAAGAAACTTTTCTCCTCCAATCTTTATTACTACCTTCTTCATGCCAAGACTGAGATAAAAAAAGACTTATCTCAATGTCAAGGCCAGACAAGGACTGGATTCATCCAGTAGATGGAATCGCCTCCACTGGAGAATAAAGTCAAAAATGGGAAAGACTTTTTATCTGCCTTCAAGCCCCTGAAAAGCAGAAACGAGGACGATGTTCTTCATCCTCCCTAACACCACCAAACCCCCAAACCCCTGACTGGTCCCCCCCTTCCCCCCACCTGAAATTCTCTGAACAGATGATGGAGCGAGTGGGTATTGGGCTTAAATCCACTCCCCTGTCCAATCCAAGTTTGTCCTCCATAACCCTGTCACCAGAAAGTTCAAAGGGACGACGTAAAGCCGCACCCCCTCCTATACGATATCATATCCTATCTCCACAGTCAGCTGTTTGATGTGTGGAGGGTCCAGGCTGTGAAATTACCAACAGTCATGGCTTTCTCCAGGAAAACCTGGGACCCTGCTCATTAGAAACTTACACCATTCCTGTGCTTGTTACTAACAGGAGGAATGTAGTTTGGCCAACCACAGACAAAGGATTTTAACTGAGGTAATCATACTTTCTGTATCTATTCAGAAACATAAGGTAAACAACGCTGTTACTCCTAGATCTCTTAAGTTAGCATTGTTAAATGTCAGGTCTTTAGCAGGGAAAACATTTTTAATTAATTATTTTATTACTGAGTACAACCTTGACTTTATGTTTTAGCTGAAAACTGGTTAGATGAAAACAACAGTTCAGCTGTTCTCGTGGAGTCAACCCCTCTCATCTATGGTGTTATCAGTGAGGAAAGAACAGACAGAAAGGGCAGGGGAGTTGCAGTTTTCTTCAATGAACTATTTCAGTGTAAGAAGCTATCTTTTAGAAGCTTTCCATGTTTTGAATACATGGCCCCACAGCTATAAGCCTTATTCAAAACCATATTCATAAAAATCTACCGGCCCCCCAGATACTGTGCAGATTTTAACCATGAGTTAGTGAACTGCTGTCCATGATCTGTGTTGGTTTTGACTGTATAATTACTATTGGAGATTTTAACATCCATGTTGACAACTCTCAGAACAAAGGGACTAAAGACCTGAATAACACTTTGGAAAATTTTGGGTTGACCCAACATGTAACAGAGCCCACACACAACAAAGGGCTTATTCTTGATTTATTGGTTTCCAAAGGTCTGATTATTTCCAAGATGACGGTATGTGATTCACTGCTGTGTTTTCTTTGAAAGCATAATTCCAGTACACACAAATGTTTTGAGGGAGGAGATCTCAAAACGGTATGTAACTGAAAATACTAGTGAGATGTTCAACCAGATTTTCTCTCTAACACCGTCCCTCTCAGGGGGGTCAGTCAATGAACTTGTCAATAGCTTTAAAGCCAATATGTTAAGTATCATGGATATAATTGCTCCCAAAAAGGTGAAGGTGATCTATGGAAATAAAAAATCTCCATGGATAAATTCTATAATCGTAAAAATGGAAAAAGAGGATATCTGAATGCAAATGGAGAAAGACTTAACTGCAGGTTGATTACGACAGATATAAAGAGAAACTTTACTTTTATTATTTACAACTGAGCAATGCAAGCAAGTCCTATTTCTCTGACATCATTACCAAAAACTCTCATTCCCACTGGAAACCAATATAAACCTCCTGGCTCAGTTTCAACCCATAAACAGGAAAGACCTGGAGGACATTCTAAGTTGTCTGGATATTCTACCCAAAAGTTTTTTCAAACAAGTTTCAAAGATCCTGTAGTCAGTCCTGCTCCAGATTGTGAACTTGTCTTTACCATCAAACCCCTCTTAAAAAAGGATAGTTTGGATAAAACACAAATAAGCAATTAAAGACCGATATCAAATCTGCCATTTTAAGGTAAGATAATTGAAAAAGTTGTTTTACATCAGTTGAACAAATTCTTAATAAGAAACAACTGCTATAATGTCTTCAGACAGCACCACAACACTGAGACAGCTCTGACCAAAGTGACTAATGATATACGTTTGAATACCATTCATCCATTTTCTTCCATTTATCCAGGACCGGGTCGCGGGTGCATCTGTCTAAGTAAAGATGCCCAGACCTCCCTCTCTCCGGCCACTTCCTCCAGCTCCTCTGGGGGGACCCCGAGTCATTCCCAGGCCAGCCAAGAGATATAATCTCTCCAGCGTGTCCTGGGTATTCCCCGGGGCCTCCGCCCAGTGAGACATGCCCGGAACACCTCCCTAGGGAGGCGCCCAGGGGGCATTTGAACCAAATGCCCGAGCCACCTCAACTGGCTCCTCTCGATGTGGAGAAGAAGCGGCTCTACTCCAAGCTCCTCCCGGGTGACCGACAATTTTCCCTCTGTTCCACAAAATCAACCCTGGGAAGCTCTGCTTTCGCACTGTCCAAGCCAGAAGGGTTTGATTTAAAAGATAAATGGTTTTATTCTTCCATTATGCTGTCAGTCATGCACCATGATAAAGAAAGCCTAGGAAAGAGAATGAGGTTAGTTTTGGATGATGATTTTTGGGAAAATGCTCCTGATAAGGTCCGACTGTCTAACTCCAGTGCACGCCATGGACTCAAACAATTTAAGGTCCTACATAGGGCACATTTTACAAAGACCAGACTGTCTGAAAATTACCTGGGGGTGGAAGACAAATGTGATAAATGTCAGGGATCGCCATGTCATGTTCTTTCTTTTCCCAAATTTAATACATTTTTGGACTGGTTATTTTGCTATTATATCAGCTGTTCTTAAAGTAAGTGTGCAAACTTGTCAATTTTTTGCAATATCTGGTGTTCCTGACCCTTCACTTCCTTTGAATAATGCACCAAAAGATATCATAGCATTCACATCTCTGTTAGCAAGACTTCGGTTGTTACTACATTGGAAATCTTCTAAATGTCCCTCTATTTCGCAGTGGATATGATGGATCTGGGTCTTCTGGGTCACAACATTAGGAGAGCCTGGTCAGGCAATGTACATCTTCGGGGACCCCCACTTCCTTTGGTCATCCCTTTTCTAGATGGGGGTAGCTGACCCCCATCGTGCTCTCTTCTGGATCTCCGCAGCTGCCTGGAGCTTTGGAGCGGGTCTCCCATGGGGGGCCCCGGCTTGTACCCGGGGCTGGGGTGGGGGGATGCTCAAAACTCCTGGGTGGTGGTGGGCGGCTTGTCTGGGGTGGTGGGGCTCTCGGGGGTGGGGCCCCGCGCTGGGCCACCTGGCGGGGTGGGAGGGCTGCTCTCCTGACTGGGCTGGGCCTTGCGCTCTGCACTTCCGTACCTCACTGCGCTCGGGTGTTGGGGGCCCGTGTGCCTGTCCTGCGGGCCCTGGTCTGGGTGCTTGGCCGGGCTGCCTGGCGGGTGGATCTCCTCCGTTGACCCCACAGTATGGGTCGGGGGGTGGGCCCTGGTCGGCGCTGCTGCCTCGGCGGGGATCTTGGTGTGGGGATGGCTGGGAGTTCTCCCTCCTTTTTTGTGCATTCCATCATCCACTTCAGCTTAACAGAACATTCACCTGAGTACAGGCGTCGGCTCACCTTTGCACCTTCAAATAGTGTGCGTGACAGAATGAAACGCTTTACATGTGTTGGTTGGTATGCACAAGTGTGTGTGTGAACTGGATGTGGACAAGTTTGTGAACACTCTCGGAGCCGGCAGGTATGTAACAGCTGAGTGTGTGGACAGGCCCCGCCCATTTTAGACCAACACTTACTATTGCAATGGGTATAAGATCCAGCATTTTGTTGCCTGTAGATTAACAAATCTACCTTCCCTTCACAGTAGTCCTTCTCTAACTTCTATAATCCACCATCTCTCTTTCCCCCCCCTCCACCCCCCAACTCTCTCCTTTTCCCCCTTTCTTTTTCCGTCCGGTCCAACAAAAAGAACACAAACAAAATTAATATTAATAAAGTTTCATTTAAAATACAAAAGGGGCTTATACCAACATACAATTTGTGTTCCCAATGATTTATAATCCCCGATTGTAAGAGTCAAATCTGTCTAATGCAAGAGGCTTTCAGCTCATATCTGTTTGCTCATCTGTTGGACAGGACAAAAAAAAAATATCAGACATCGGTTGTTACTACATTGGAAATCTTCTAAATGTCCCTCTATTTCGCAGTGGATATGATGGCTCGTTAAAGGATATGATGTTTTTTTTTAAATGAGAGAAAATAAATACACACTAAAAGCATGCAAAAATTTTACAATAAATGATAATGTTTTTACTATTTTTCAAATTTGGAACTGTTGCCCAACTGAGTTTGTGCCTGTTGCCACCTGTTGTCTACTGACATATGCCAAATCCTATTTTCATACCGTTTTTTTTTCTCTCTTTCTGATGTTTATGCTGTTCAATGTTTCATTCTTTTTTAATTCATTGAAACTTGTATAGACAAAAATGGAAAAATGTGTCTCTCAGTTGGATCATTTATTAATACATTAATAAAAAATATTTGGTAAAAAAAAAAAGAAAAAAAGAAAGTTGCAATATGCCGCTAATTTACGCTAACGTTATGCACAGTAAAAACAAACCACTCAGTAGAAGCAAGGCTTAACTGAGTGAAAATGCTCGCCAGAATTAACTGGACCGTAATGTACCACTCCTCACCGTACCGGACCACTGAGACCATCAGAATTCTTTGTGTATTCCCTTTTTTCCTATCTACCCACATGCCTGCCTTCCTGCCCACAACCTTTGTTTGATCCAGTCAGGGGTAGACCAGCAGCTTTAGAGACCTGTTCGGCTTCAGAATGAAATTATGATCTCATGGAAACAAGTAACCGCCATATAATCACACTCCCACCTCCATGCTGACTTCCAATAGTTAACGTCAGATGATTGGACATGTGCCTATTCCAGAAAGTTTCCTTCCTGTCTCATCAGAATGTTTTAAAACTTTGGGAGATGATCCAAATATTAATCAGTGTTCTTGTTGCTCAGAAGTGTTTTCCAGTGTTTGGATCCATTTATGTCCAAAAGTTTCTGACTGTTGAATCAAGAACTTTGATCTCAACTGAGTGGACCCTCTGTCCATCTCCTGCTGCTTTGATGGCCTCCTGGCTGAGTCCTCCTTTACATGTGCAAAGATTCTCTTCTGTCTACAGTTTTCTTTACATGTGAATGACAGATCCGTCTGAACTTCTCTGGAGTCCAAGGATGCAGAATCATCTTTCAGAATGAATTTCTTCAGGTGCTCCATAAAAGCTACAGTCACACTGGGAATGTGACACATGTTCAAGAACACGCTACTGCCGACCACATTAGCATATGGTGTTCAGACTAGGCCAGGGGTCGGCAACCAGTGGCTCTTTCAGCCTCATGCTGTGGCTGTGCGCGGCACGGTGAAAGAAATTATAAGAGTCCGATTGAAGTGTATTTTATTTGTCTCAAAAACGTGAATCATTTCCTGTTATTAATTCAAAGTTTTTAGCTTCCTTTTTCAGATCTTTTCCATTTTCTTCGATCACCATTTGCTGTCAGGATTGTGAACTTTGGTTTGAATTTTTGTTGTGCTTTTTGATCATGTTTTGTTTTTGAATTGTCCCTCAGTCACCAGTTTCGGGTTCATGATCCACAGCTGTCTTCATTTCTTTATATATATATATATATATATATATGTCAGAGCTTTAAATTTGACATTGAGACATTGTTCATCCTCTCTGACAGGGGACTCAAACTCACAACCATGGCTTTAGGTGTCTACCCTCCCTTCCCACATGGCCACCACAAACATCCATTCCAGAGTTTGTTCAAACATTTCATTCTGACTTTATTGAGGAGATGTAATCCTCACATTCCCTGCAGCAGCTGGTGCATTCAGGGGCTGCATGAAATTTTTACATTTTCATTAAGAGCTTTCTATTTCTGCATTCAGGTGCGTCGGGAATTTCTAGAATTTGCTCACACAGATCTCAGCCAACACAAACAGACTTACTTGTTGCTACATGTCATTTTATTGTGAAATAACTGACCCGCACCTACAACACACTGATCTGTCAAAACACACACAATTTAAGGCAAAATGTTGCACAACTTCCAATATATGTATGTTTTTTTTTCAATGTAGGACATTAAAAAAAACTTTAAAGTAATTATTTTATTGTTTATCACTAGCTTTATGGATACTAATCTTTATTGAAGCGTATTGCATTCCATAAAAAAAGATGGTCTTCTTTTTTTAATTGAATGCAATACACTTTCATTAAAAAAATCTTTAAAAAATCAGTCTGTAAGAGACAACGTTGCCCACACCCACAACCTGAGTGCCTAGCCGGTCACCTACAGACTTTACTGCTGTGTCCAATACTGTCTTCAGGATTGATTCACAAAAAAAAACAAACAGTTCATATTGGTCAATAATTAATACTTCCCCAACGTTTTGCTGTGTTTGCATATAGTCGATGCTTTAAAAGAAAAGTTTGTGATAGTAAAAAAGTTCAGAGTTTAGAAGTGTATTTTATTAAAATAACTTTACATTTCTGTAATGTTATAAAACCTAAAATGAGACTACACTTTCAATTACAATTAGTGTTTTGTTTTTACGAGAGAATAAATAAAGGGAATAACTGTTTTACTTTGAAAGACACAACATTTTTTCTGAGAAATGTTTGTCTGGTAGACTTTGGATGTTACCAGTCACTTGGGCGAGTAACCAAAAAAGTTAATTTAGAGCCATATAGGCTACATCTTCATTTTAGATGTCAAAAAGTATTTGCGGCTCCCAGTGTTGTCTTTTCTGTGGAAACCGGGTCAAAACGGCTCTTTGAGAGTTAAAGGTTTCGGACCCCTGCACTAGGCTGTCGGTACTACATGATATACTAGCTCATGTTCGCCACGTACTAGGGGTGAAGCGATTCATTTTAACGATTTGATTCATAGTTTAAATTAGTTCCTTTAATGATCAGACTTGATTGGATTCACTGACCTCAAATGGATCCAGGACATCAGAAATAAATACCTGGGTACTGAACAGTGCACTGTCTGGTCACGTCTTTGCAAAATGATGGCTGATCATTTTATACTGCCATCGCATGTGTTATCTGCTGTAAAACCGTAAAATGAAGACATTCAGAAAAAGCACTAAAGTTATGAAGAAGACAATAACCCTTTACCTGTCTGCTCAACCAAATGGTAGAGCACATTTAGAAAACATTATTAAGAACATTGATTGTGTGTATTACTCTCCCAAGGCTATAAGCAGCACAAAAGCATGTTTTATTGATTTTGTCATGGTTGGATAGTTAAAGGGATAGTGAAGATGTAGTCTGTGATGATTGTGTTCTTTTTGCTGGTAAGTGTAGGACAGAAGGACTGATGCAAAACACGCAGACATTTATTGTGTTATAGAAAATGTGCACACTTCTGTTTCTCTTTGAAACTGAGAGCATGAAAGCGCCTGCAGTGAACCCAAAAAGAACTGGATGTTAGCAATAATCTCATGGTCCAAATCCACTCCTCTCTGACTGACAGCAGAGAGAGCCAATGAGAGAGCAGAGGAGCCTCACAGTGGTACCCAGTGAGCATCTGACCCGCTGTCTCCCCATTACTATGGAGACGGCGCATCACGGAGGGTGTAATGTAGGGGGGGGGTGTTGATGTGTGTGCAGACACGTGCTGGTTTTTGTGTTGCTTTCAGGACACGCAAGTGGGGTTTTGGAGTGCATGTGTCTGTGTTGTTTTATTGTCTTCTGTATTTATGTCTTTTTAAAGATCTGCCATTCTTTTATGTTCTTCATGGCTTAGCTGACATCCCAGAGTCCCATTTTTAGGTGGATTTGATTCTCTTCAGATTCAGTTTCAGGAAAGTTTTTTTCTGAGTTGTAGCTTCAAAGATTTCCTTGTGGACATTTAGGCGGAATGCTGGTTCCAACTGCTGTGAGAACTGAAAAACTGCAATTCTGTCTTCTATCCAAACTCGCTGTGGGGCCTTGCTGAGGCCCCCTGACTCATGGGCCCCTGGTGCCTCCTCAGTGATCTATTTGTGTGTGTGGACATGACCTACATGTTATTCATGTAGCCGGCTGCGAAGATGTGTTACGTGGTTTCAGAGCAGAAACAGTAAGTAAGCAAGTTGCTCCACTTTGAAGGAGTTTGTGGAAAAGTACACTTGGTTTTCAGGGTGTCGACTTGCCCTCCAGAGTGTCTGTGGGAGCCTCCTTACCTCCATCAGAGTAGGTCTCCGTTCCGTATCCGTCCTGCAGACTGTTGCTCCACGTGCCTTCGTATCGGGCCCCGCTGGCCCTGGTCTCCAGCTGCCCATAGCGGCCCTTGAAGCCCTGCGTCCACTCCCCCCTGTACTCCCAGCGGCCCTTGCTCTCCACCCCGATGCCATGCCTCTTGCCCTGTGCCCAGGTGCCCTGGTAGCTGTTCCCGCTGGGCCACGTGTAGATGCCCAGGACCTCAAAGCCGTGGCTCCAGGCACCTGCATACTCACCCTGTCCCTGGGGGCCCGTGCAGACCCCTCGGCCGTGGGCTTTCCCCTGCTCCCACTCCCCACAGTACGACCCCCCGTCATCAAAGTCAAACCTGCCTCCAGTGGACATGCATGAAACAGGTTTAGGCAAATCCTTAGAAAGTCAGAAAATAGAAAAGCTCAGGTGTGCTTCACTGAGAGGGAAAAAGAAGGGGGGGGCTCAGGTAACTAGGAGGTGCGGGGCCTCAACGCTCCTTCTCCTTTCAGTTTAGGATGAAAAAGGCCAGCTCTGATCAGCAGCAGGTCGGAACCTCCAGAGCATCACCTCCTGATGCAGGACCAATCCCAGCTTCAGCGATGGTTCTGCAGCTACAAACACGGCCACTGTGAGCACTGCTCCTCACAGGCTCCTGGGTTCGGAGCGCCTCTCATCCTCCTCCTCCACCTTCTCCTGCACCTCCCTGCTTGACGCAGCCGCAGGCCCGTCTCTTCAGCCACGAGCCGGTGGGTCCAGACGAGCGAGGCCTAAGCTTCCCCAGCAGCCTCAGACGTGAATCAGACGTTACAGCATCACTGCCGCACCAAGCCGGATACTGCTGCACTGGAGCGCCATTAGAGGAGCACGGCGACGGCAGCTCCTCTGCAAAGCATGGCCTGAAAATGAGCAATCCAGACTCAGACACACACATCCATCAGCGCACAAACACACATCCCAGCTCCACAGTGAATATCGCTCCGACTCTCTGCCTTCCTCCCTGCTCGGTTGTGGTCTAAAGATGAGCACCAAAGATGAAGATGCGGAGGCAGAAATCACTCCTCTTCACTGCACCCAAATGTAGAGAAAATTCCATCAAGTATCTCTCCTTCCTCAGTTTCCATCCTCTCTGTCTCTTCCCTGTAAAAACTGCTCATTACAGGACTGTTCCACCCCAGCCAGCACCCCTCCCCCACACAGGCTCTCTCTCTCTCTCTCTCTCACACACACACACACACACACCTTCTGTGGCTCTTAAAGAGATAGAAACAGAGGGATGGGGCAAAGAGCTGCATGTGCATCTCTGGCTGCTCTTCCTCCGGGGATACAGGCTGCTCTCCTAATTATCCAGCCTCGTTTCACTCCCTGCCTCTCACACTCCTCTACCTCTTCCTCTTCACCCTTCCCCTGGACTCAAATCTGGTCATTCAGCAATCTGCCTGCCTGGTAGTTTGTTCCCTCATTGATTCCTCTCACAGATAGTTGTTACAGCCTTTTTCGCTATTAAGTTTCTGCTTCATGCAAACCACAAACAGAGGGGAAAAAGTGTGTCTGATTTCTGTGAGTATCACAATCCCAACGCAGGAGAAACTCAACATGAAAGAGATGTAAAGTTTTGCTTCATGAAGCCAAACTTCACTAATGCAATCTATGTATATCTGACCGCTTTGTTGAAACACCAGGAAAAGATTTTTTCTCTTCTGTCAAATAAAGAAACGGGAAAACTGCTTCAGATCCTGTTTTCTGTCCGATTTTAAGAGACCAACCTGCTGCTGGACCTTCAGTTTTCATCGGTTGAACTCTGATTATTCAGTTTCATCCATTGACTGTATCTGACAACTGGACTGAGCGAGTGTGACATCACTTATAGAAAATACTTTACTTATAGCTTCAACCAAATTAAGACAGTCACCGATTATTTGGGAGATACGGAACCTGCCGTGTGGAGCCAGAAATTATCAGTCAGCAGTGATGGGTCCAAATCAATGTTTCTATGGCAACCACTCTTGCCAATCAGGAGTGAGCTCTTGTTGGAGGTCCCTGTTACCAGCGATACTCACAAAATTTTCTTTAGGGGTGGCCGCAGGGTGGCCAGAGCAAAATGCAGAGTGGCCAAGGGATTTCATGTCAATTTATCATAACGACAAACGTTCACAATTCCATTGCACAAAAACTGTTTGTGCTCATGCTCAGAAGAGTTCCTGATCTGCAGCATTCCTAGAAAACAAACAGTATAAACACAATTGTCTTCTAAGATCCAGTCATTGCAGCTGTATCAAATGATACAAATTCCCCCAAATTTTGAACACTGATTTAAAGTTATTTATCTGCTGCAATCTGAGCAACCACAATGCAGTTGTTCATTCTTCAACACCTCAAACTGAAATGTGACTAGATTTTTGAGTAGATTGTTGGATGTAGACTAGAAAGATTCCAAATATTGTGGCTATGTCTTGCCACCGAACAGACATGTTTCAAGCATAATTATTGGGTCAATTTTGCCATATATGAACATTAGGTAGAACTTGTTCCTCTCAAAGTCTTAGTGACAACAGCTACTTGATGTAGTCGAACAGACCTATGTGCGAGCAATTCAAGTCACTCATTTATTATTTACAATTGAGTTTATTTACATTCTTTTTCAAAAACTACATTACAAACATAAGCAGTCCAAATTTGTTCTTTAAATATGCAATTATGTTCCATTTGGCTTTTCTACCTTTATGAAGAGCTGTAATGTTCTTGTTTTCAACATTTTTTAATATATATTAGTGTTGTCATTCGATTTGACAAATGTAATAATATTAATCACACTTTTGAACTGTGATCAATCCCAATTAATCACAATGTTTTTACTCGGAAAATTTTATACAACAATATGTGACTTTTGAATAAAAGAAAGTCCACCGTAGTACGGTGGCCGACA
>BSAI01000231.1:0-24839 GCA_036245035.1 Adrianichthys oophorus | reverse complement strand
AAACAAAAGCCAAAGCACGAAGACAAAAGTTACAACAAGAGACACAAAACAACGACAAAACCCACAACATGAAAGCAAAAGCCACAACACAATGACAAAAGTCACAACACAACGATAAAAGCCACAACACAACGACAAAAGCCCCAACACAACGACAAAAGCCACAACACAACCACAAAACCCACAACACCACGTCAAAAGCTACAACACGAAGACAAAAGTTACAACACAATGACAAGAGCTACAACACAACGACAAAAGCCACAACACAACTACAAAACCCACAACACCACGTCAAAAGCTACAACACGAAGACAAAAGTTACAACAAGAGACACAACGACAAAAGCTACAACACAATGACAAGAGCTACAACACAACGACAAAAGCCACAACACAATGACAAAAGCCACAACACAATGACAAAAGTCACAACACAGCTGTTCCCCCCTGCAGCTAAAGGAGCACCAGTGATATTGCTCTGTTCTGATGGATGACTTGCGGTCATGTCAATTTTATTGTTAGGTGGTGATGATGTTTCCTTTATGTAGTATGTTACATTTTACGGTTACAGTTACTATAGTAATTAGCAGTTTTTATTTATTTGCGTTGTTTTTGTTAGTATTTATAGTCATTTTGGCTTATTACATTTCATGTCTTGTTACTCCTCAGTATTCCTTTTACTATGGATAAAGCCTCATGTCTCACCATCAGTTTTAGTTTTTGATATGTGCCTCCCGCCTTATGCTGCACCACTATACGCTATTATTATGTATTGTTATTGTTTCACTTATGTTCTATTTGTTTTAATTCTGTTATACTCGTTTTTGTCTCATTCACTGATTAACTTGTTGAGGTTCTGTACATTTAGTGTTTAGGTGTGTCTGTTTGGTGTTTCTGCAATGTCTTGTGGTTGAAGTTTGGCTCTTGCTGTGGATTTGGATTGTGTAAGTGAGTTCCTTGAGGTGTCTTGCCAACCGGTGACGGTAAACTGCTGGTTGGTTAAAGGTCACATTGCGACCTTGAGGGGGCATTATGTTGAGAATATAGCAGCTCTTTTTAACCTAGGAAGCCTGAAAAACAGCTGACGTTCATAACCCACAAGTGAATCTCATGGTCAATGTTTTCGCTGGCCCTTCTGGAAAATTGTCTGCACAAGGTTCCCTGTGTTAAGTTCATATTGACCTGGGTCATAGTGACCTCGGTCAAATCAGAAATGTATCTTCCAAGTGTCCCAGAATAGACAACGGACAAAATTCTGTTGGAACTCCTGATGAGAGTCTTCTGACCAGGCAGGATGTGCCAGGAAAAACATGTTTTGTTATTGCAATGAGAGTTGTTAAGCAACGTCTTGGATCTTCTGAATGTATTCTTGAATAAACAGACACTTTGAGCAGACAGCAGATTCCAGTTTTTTCTTGATTCAGTTTACTTTTTTTCTTCAACATGGGCTACACAAAATCTGTCAAATGTTTTTAACATTGGATGTGAGGCCACCTGCTTTTACTGAGACATTTAATTGGTCAGTTTATATTTTGAATAACGTTAATTTTGCTGTTTATGTGGGCGGGGTTTCACTTATGATTGAGAAGTCGCCTGATAGGATTCCAATTGTTTATGTTTTCCTGTAATTATCTTTGGTGAACAATAATTCCGGATAGTTACTTAGGTTCTAATGGTTTTTTGGCAGAAATTACAGTTAATGTCAGCTGCATCTTCTCTGTTGATGACTGGGATTAACTGTAAAAGAGGATGAATTATTTAGCTGCAAGCCATTGTTTCTCCTGAACATCAAATTTAGTCTGAACCACAGAACCAATGTTCTACCAAAAGCTTATTCCCTCAGACTCCAGTTTGATGTAACATTCTCATGACAACTGATCTAAACAGACAGTGTGCAACAGTGGAGAGCAACCTGTGTCCACAGCAACATGTGATCATCATATTTTTTGCATGTTTAAAATATGCGGGCAACATAGAATATGTCAATTTTAAACATTGAATGTTTAAAATGTTCAGCCTTTTTTACATTTAAAGGGTTTTTATCATGCTACTGTAAGCCATTTATAGAAAATTATAACCATGCATACAATTATATATTACCTTTGTCACACTAAAGAACACATTATTTATAAAATATGAGTTATTTTCGCAAGCTATTTTTCCTACCTGGAAGTAAGACGACTAGATTTCAGGAACCCAATGAGTTATATAGGCTAGATGTGCTGCGCTAGCTTGTTGCACATGCAAACTTGGACACAATATTGGAAAGGGCCAGACGCCAGCACACTGCAGTGCTACAATTGTAAAAAACAAAGCTGGAAATACAAGGCTGTTAATTTCACAAGTAAATTATTACTGTAAACTAAGAAAGGAGACGTTCTAGAAAACATTTTAGGAAGATCTGAGTGAGTTTACTCAGAACAGTGAACATTTAGGCTGATCTTGTAGTCTATTCAAAGTCAGTGGTAGCTTTAGATTTCACACAATTTTCATGTTCTCTGGCAGGACCACCTATGTTGTTTTGTTTTACAGTGGATGACCATGGTGTTTTCATATGTGTTCAACCTCAGATTAGACCAGACAACCTGCTGGTAAGCAGCTTACTGAGCAGAGGAAAAGAAACAAACCAGGATTTCCTCCGTAGTGGAGAGCGAAGAGCCCAGCGCCAAGTCCCTGTCTGACGGGCGGACGAAGGACATTTTGTGTATGGAGAACCACCTACCCGGTGTCGCATGGCTGCCTGAGTCCTTCTAATAGAGGCTGGGTGGGATCCAGTTGTTGGACCTTCTGCCTAGCCTTGCCCGTCCCCAGCCAGGTGCTTTTGCACCGTGTGCTTAACAACGCGCCCAGCCCGGACCTCACTGCACCGGGGCCATGGACCAAAGTGCTTGCTGTGTCCTTTCTCCTGTCCGGTGTTGGGACGGGGCTCCCCACACCAGACGCGAATGTTGACTCTGGAATATTTAGAAGAGAGGAAATTTTGCGACTGGATTTGTTGCACAGGTGGTATTCTAAGAGCATCCTATGCTCTTAGCGTATAGCTTGATATTTTCCATATAAAGGAGGTGACTGATGATGGCCCTGTTTCTGAGTCTTATCTGTAGCCAGTATTTTTGATTATTTCGCTGAGGGGGTTCAGACTTATGCAGAAGAGCAGTGGGGACAGAGCATTTCCTTGGTACATGCCACATTTGATGGATACTTTTGCAAGTAGCTTGAAATTGGCTTCAAAAACCTCATCAAGTTTCATGAAGGTTCTTAGAGTCCTGTTGATTTTGTACAGCTCCAAGCATTCAGTGATCCATGTGTGTGGCATTAAGTCATAGGCTTTCTTGTAATTAATTCAGCCTGTGCACAGGTTGGCGTGTCATGATCTGCAATCTTTAGCGACTGTTCTGTCAACCAGGAGTTGATGTTTGACTCCTCTAGAATCTCTACCAATACACTTCTGTGCATCTCATTTATTGATCCATGTGCCAATTTATTTTGGTTGCAATCGGGTGGATATGGGTCCAGTGATCTTAGCTCCTGGACGTATTTCCTGTAGGAGGGTGATGGGTCCTCCTTTAGGGGTAAGACAAAAGCCAAGTCCACCATCAACCAAGGTCGACGGCCAAACATGAATTCATATGCAGAGAATCCTGTAACGCTGTTCTTAGTGCAAATGTGGGCATAGACAACGGGCTTAACAAAAACTTTCCAGTGTTGTTTTTTGTTTGTGGACAAGGTCCTGAGCACGTTTAACAACGTCCAGTTAAACCTCTCCACTGGGTTTCCCCTTGGATGGTTGACTGTTGTTCACATATTTGGATTACTGGCACCGCAAAGTGCTCACGAATAGTTCTGCTTTCAAATCTGTGCTTTGGTCGCTGTGGAGCTTTCTGGAATGCCATAGTGAACAAAGAATTTGTCCCACAGACATTTGGCAACAGTTCAGGCCTTTTGGTTGGGAGTGGGCACAGCTACAGCATACTTTGTGAAATGGTCAGTGTTCACCAGAATATCCTTTGTCCTTACGTCCATTTCAATAGAGTGGAAACCATGCATACCAGTTCTAGTGGATGCGTTGTTTTGATGTTGATTAGAGGTGCAGCTTGTTCTGGAAGTGATTTCCATTTGACACACCTCTCACAGGTTTTTATCTTGTATATCACATCTTAATCATCCAGGGTAGTAAACGCGGGAGCAAGCTAAGTCAAGAGTCCTTTCAGTCACGAGATGAACCATCTTGTCATGAAGGTGATGTAGTACCACAACTCTGAATTCTTCAGGTAGCACCAATTGGTAGGTGATGTCACTTCTGATCTGTCTTCTTCTTACAAGAAGGGTGTTATGGAGCTCCAACTTGTTCACTTCTCTTAGGAGGAAAGGCAGATCAAGAAGTTGGTCCTTTACAGCGGGTGATGGCACATGTCCATGTTCAAGCAGGGCGATAACATGTTGAATTGAAGGTTCAGCAAGCCACTTAGCTGCTAGATTGGATGGGAAACCAGAGGGGGTCTAGTAAACGTGCACTGATAATCAATTCATTGGTGAATTGGTAGCCTGTTCACATTGTGAGAGATGGACAACACGAGAGCTTGGTCTGAATCTAGTAGAGTTGAGAATTGTGTGATGGTCACATATAGCTCTGGTGATGGCGTGATCAATAGTGGGCAGATTGCTGTACAGATGGTATTGAGTGAACCTCTGAATACGTTCTAGCTCTTTGCTGGAGACAGAATCTTTAGATGGTTCATCATGGGGTCGACATGACAGCCCATCAGCGTCAATGCTTTGTTTTCCAGCTCTGTACTTGATCTTGAAATTAAAGTGGACAAAGCAGACAGCCATGTATAGCTGGTGGCATTAAGTTTTGCACTTGTGAGAAGGCAACTGAGGGGGGTTACGGTTCGTGACTACTTTGAACAAGGATTCGTACAAGTAGTCGTTAAATTTTTCTAAAACTGCCCACTTGAGGGTCAAGAGCTCTAACTTGTGAGCCAGGTATCTAGATTCACTTTTGGTGAGGCCTCTCCTTGCATAGACCACTACTTGGTTCTTCCCCTCATGCCCTGATAGAGGACCGCACTCAGGCCGGTAGAACACACATCTGTATGGAGCAGGTAGGGTTTCTGGGGGTCTGTGAATGCCAGGACAGGAGCAGAGGTGAGCTTTCTGATGTAACACTTTTCCATTCATTCAGAGTATTACAAGCAACAACCAAATACAAAAAAATGTGCAAAATAAATACATAAATCCAGTTCAGCTCTTTTGTCCTCCCACAAGTATCTTTCTATTTTCACACAATCAAACACCAACCCAAAATGTTTATGTTTCCTCTGTCCGATTCACGTATTTACAATGCTGTCCTATTTGTCCATCTGACGCCCACTGCCAGAAATGCAGAAGCGATTCCACCTTGATCTCCTCCACAAAGCACAAAGAAAACCAAAGAGAAAAAAAAACTGAAATGGTCTCATCTAGTCCCTTGGGGTTGACGCCAAGGAGTCTCTCTCTGGACTTGGTCTCTCATCAGAGTCGTCAGTCACAAAAAAAATGTCCCTACACAAAATATATTCCCCAGTGATTGGAAACTCAAAAAGGTCCGAGCCAGATTCTCCTCCATAACTCCTGTTGATGTGTTTTCCAGATGTAACTCCGTCTGTGGTTGATCCTTGGAAGGGCCCTCTTGGTCTCCCTCTCCATTCGTAGATTTCGCTGTTTGGAGCCTAGTCTTTTTCTTTTCTTTTCAAACCAGTAGTGCTTGCTGTGAGTACACGCCCCTGAGCTGATTGTAACCAGCTGGATAGGTGTGACATCATCAGCATCGCGGGTATACACATACAAGAACAAAAAATATGAATATGCCCCCGCCTGCTCTATGTTAGGAACACTTTATTCCTAACAGAACCAAGAGAAATTCTTGGCAGACTCTTTGTTGATCCCTTTCAGGATATCAACCCAGATGTTTTTCCAAAAAAAGAGCAGTTCTATTCCTAACAAGATTTTATCTGGGTTTGTTCCACCACCATCCTGGGAAATTACCAAAATAAATGGCCAAAATACTGAAAAAAGATGCATTTGTCCACTGAAAGTTTCACAGTATTCCTTTAATTTGTTTAAAACCCTCATCAATCTCTCTTTGTATTCTTCGAGGTTTGGGGCAAAACCAATAATATCATCTATGAAAACCAGGACTTCCCTTAGGTTCAGGTCCCCCATGCACTTTTCCATCAGGCGTTGGAAGGTGCTTGGCGCACTGGTTCTGCCTTGGAATTACATATCCAGAACACGAAGGGGAATTTTTTTTTTTTTTTGTCATTTCTTTCTGGTAGTATCCAGACTTCAGGTCTAAAACAGAAAAGCATTAGGACTCTGAAAGGGCGGTGAATGTGTCCTTCAACTTTGGTAAAACGTATGCATCTTTTATGGTTTGTGAGATAAGTTTTCGGTAATCAACGCAGTCAGACACCCGTCTTTTTTTAGTATAATAACAATCGGGGATGCGGTGAGTTTGATTCTCGGATGATTCTGGATTCCAATAGATCTTGTAAATGTTTTCCCATTATAGGTTACCAAGTCAGCCTTCCCATTGGTAATGGCTAGCCACATGTTTAGTCAAACGTCACGGCAGTCAAACCCACCTAATTCCTGCTAGTATCAGGAAATGATAGAGAAGGACCCAAAGTGCAGGGGACCATGCTTGGTGGCAGAAACTAAGACAATTAATAATAATTTTAAAAAAGTTGACACATGACAAAACCGTGGAGAAACAAAAAGGTGGCAAGGCAGAGCAGATGACCTGACAAAGACGAACTGGAAACCAGACACTTAAATAGACTGAGGTTGATTAACTCAATAAAGACAGCTGTGGATGATTAATCTGAAATCGGTTTGACCGACAAGGACAACTTAGAACATGACCAAATATAACAAAGGCCAAACTAAACCACAGAATCCTCACAATTGTGCTCATAAATAATTGGTTAAAGTCATTTTGGATGAGCTTAGTAACACACTGTCACATACGCTCCATTTTAAAGACTCCTACTTTTGTTATATTGTATCCAATGTTTTCTATGGGAAGACTTAGCCGGCAGAAATTTTAGTTCCCCATTTTTTAAGTGGGTTTTTGCATGAAGTTTGCGGTGCCTCTGATAGGGGGTGTTTTATTTCTTGTTGTGAAGTGTGTTGTCACTATTGGTTTTATGGAACTTTATTTATTCTGCAGGCACGCCTCTTCCACTGGTTTATGAGTCATGGTTTTATTGTGTTTAAAAAAATTTCAAGAAGAGTCTCTTGCGATTCCTGGCTTCCGACTGACAGGATTAATCCTTGTCTTGGAATCCATGCAACAAACATTACAGTATTCACACTCAAGTTGACTTAGTGTTATTTCAATTCAATTTTATTCCATTTTATTTCTTTAGCCCATTATCACAACCATAGCCGTCTCAATGGGCTTCACACAGGTATTTATGCAAGGAACATGAAGTCAGTCATAAAATGTAAAGAATAGCTGGTTGCTAAACTAACTAAACAGATTAAGCTAAACTGACATCCCTGCCCTTAGACCCTCCTTCTCAGTGAGGAAAAACTTATAAAAAACCCTATCTTGTGTGTGTTTGTGTGTGTGTGTGGGGGGGGGGGGTGTTGTTGTGGGGAGGGGGTGTTAGGGGAGGCTGGTTTGGAGTTTCTCTTCGACACCAGATGGAGTTGAACTGGACTTATGTTTGAATGCCTGAATATCAATTATTTCATGAAAGTATTTCACATTAACAAAATGTACTGTTGAAACTTAAACTATTTATGATTTTTGCATCTACTTGGTTTTTCTGGGTTAGAAAACAAAATTTAGCATTGCTGTATGTATATTTTTGATCCAGCAAATTTGGTCACAGTTTCAGTTGACCCATAATAGTCATAATAGAACCAAACTTCGTGAATATTTTTCATGACATAAGTACCCATTCCAATTACTTTATCAGAGGAAAATCAGAGTTGTAGAGATGACTGGAAACTCAAGACAACCATGACATTCTATTCTTTACAAATGTATGTAAAATTTTGACCACCACTGTGTATGAATTCACATACATATATATATATATATATATGAATCTTGGATTTTCTAAAGGCTAACATGCTTCTCAAAAGAGGGGATCCTAGGGTACATCCAAATTTAGTGCTTATACCTTCAAATGCAATTTTAATAACCAGCTGCACTATATTGTCAGAACATTGTTGCTGTGGGCAAAACAAACTTTGATCAATGTTCTTGTTCATCTTTGGGCATCACTTCAACTGAGTTTCTGAGCGATATCTACTGACGCAGGCAAACCAGAAACTAAGCCCAAACTCTTGTTATTCTGTTTTAATCCCATGTGTGTAAGCTACACCTGTAGTTTCAGCCAATTTAACCCGACTACGGTTTTGATTTTTTTTAAACAATGTTAACTCTTAAACCCCCAGTTGAAGTCAATAGCTTTGTACAGAATGTATTTGTGTAAGCGTCGTGTTTCAACTCTTTATTTGTGGCACGGCGCCATGTAAATGAACACAAACAAAAGTCACAGGAAAACAAAAGTCCAGTAAAAAGAAACCAAGAATCAGAGACATCTGCTCAGGTGAGGATGTCATGGGCCTGCTGCTCCACCAGCATGGCCATGTTCTTCACGTCCCCGCACCACAAGTCCAGACGCTCCTTCATGCCTTTGATCTGAAAGGAGAACAGCAAACGTCAGAAACAGACGGAGTAGAAAGACAGACATCCTGTTACAAGTGTCCCACATAGACAGAAGGTTTGCTGTAAAGTATAGGCTCCTTTATCTGACCTGCTGAAGGTCTAGGACTCTGGGCTGCACCCAGGTCATCTGCACCTTCTGGTCCACCTCATCAATGCTGCCTTTAATCAGGCCCACAGACAGAGCCTTCATCACCAGCAACTCCACCTGCAGGAGGAAAGAGTTTCAGGGTAGCTCCCAGCGTCTTCTGACTGGCTCCAGCTGTCAGACTCACCTCGTTCACTGGGATTTTGGCAGTCTGAGCTATTTCATTGAAGGTCAGCTGTCTGTGGTTGGCAGGTCGAGTGAAGGTCATCTGGGGGAGACGAGAGGTCTGAACATGCACAGAATCAAACCTTAGGTGTGCCGGGACAGAGGAAACACGAACACTCACCTCCATCACGCACAGCAGCTGAATTTTCTGCATCAGCTTGGCTTCATGCGCTGCCAGGTCAGGCTGTAATCAACAGACCAAAAAGCAGAGTGAAAGCTGATGGGTGATGCTTGTAACATTCAAATGTTCAAAAAAGAAACATCTGAACGTCTCAGTCCAAGTATTGCTAAGAAGCCAGGATTATGAGTTCTAAACTGAAGCTACAGACAAAACCCAAACAGAAACTTTTGCTTTCAGTCTAAGTTTATTTTTGAGACGGTTTCTTTAAGTCCCACTCCAACTATGTTTTATCTACTTCCAAAAGTGTTCCCAGTGGTCCTTTATTTTGATTATTCAGTTATTAATCCAAATTTTAAAAAAAAGACATTTTCTAGAACAGGGGTGTCAAACATTTGGCTCAGATGGTCGTCATCTAGCCCAGTTGTGTAGAGGAAAAAACATAAGAATTAGCAAAATGCGCAATTCCGCCACTAGGGGGAACAAAAGAAAAGCAAGAGATCCAGAAATATACAGCAGATCTTTGCAGACACGAGCCACGTCTCAGTAAGACACAGTTTGGTTCCCCGAGCCTCACCACTATAAAGATGATCAGGTGTGACACCACAATTACTGTTGTCAAAAAGAAGAAAGGCTGACGTGGAGTGCTGAGCTATCCAGGAAAAACTGACTTTTATTTCACAGAGCTGAATGCAAAACCGCGTGGTTGGTGTGTAACCAACCAATTGCTGATACAAGATCTCTCAGGAGACTTGGGCAGCCAAATGAAGGACAGAACCCAGTCATTTATTGATGACATCACAGATATTACACGCCTGTGCAAATTTATTAGAGGTGTTGATGAGACCATCACAGCAGAGTTTAAATCAGGTTGGTTCATATAATGGGTATAACAGCAGATGACAGTCAGCTCTCTAGTTACTGCGCTGGACATGTGGAGTGACCTGTTCACTCCACATTGGAGAACCTTTACACTCGAGCTTAGCAACAATAAATCTTTGTAACTGCAAAAAGTTTTTAGTGCCCCGAGGTCAGAACGGGATGAGCCGATCCAGCTTTCACTTTACGGCCTAGCGACACTCAGGACAGCAGAACAAGGAGCGCTGACATCATCGTGGTGTACCCCTTAGAAATGCGAAGTGAAAAGGATTTGAGACACATTTCACAGCGAGATTTGGAAAAAAAAAAAAAGCAATCTTCATTGGCTTTGTCATTTTAACTGTGTCACAAAATGAGCGGTGTTGAGTAGAAAGTGAAAATGCAATTTGGAGGATTGCATTACTTGTCTCTTAAATCAAATGAAAAATCAGTTACATTGTGAAAATGAAAAAGCATTTCCAGTATTAACTTTTATTTTGAAATGAGTCACATTCACTTCCATACGGGGAAACGTGTGTGTTTGCATCTCTGTGTGTGGACAACATTTATATGTTGTGACTCTGAAATACCTTATTGCTTTAAACAAAAGAGGGAACAAGGATTTGATCTCTCCCTGTTGGCTTCCCCCACTTAGAAACAAATGGACCGTCTGTCATCCTAATGGTTCCTTTGAACAGTGATAGAAAATCAAGAAACCCACCTTAAAGAATGGATTTACATGTATTTGCATTTCATTGATAGAAGTATTTGATCCTTCTAGTGGCAAACCTTTATTAGCAGCCCAGAGGTTTCTGCACATATCAGGAGGAATTTTGGTCCACTCTTTCCCATTGGTTCTCTATAGGATTGAGGTCCAGAGACTAGCTGGACCACTCCGTGACTTTGATCTGCTTCTTCTTCAGTCATTCCCTGGTTGTCTTGGATGTGTGTTTTGGGTCATAATCTTGTTGGAAAACCTGTTCATGACCCATTTGAAGCCTCCTGGGGGAAGGAAGAAGGTTCTGACTCAGGATTGGACAGTACACGGCTCTGCCCATCCTCCTATTCACACAGTGAAGCAGCTCTCCCCACAGCATAATATTTCTCCCTTCATGCTTGACAGTGGGGATAATGTTCTGGGGGTCGTAGGCAGCATTTCTCTTACTCCAAACACAACAGGTTGAGTTGATGCCAAAGAGCTCTGCGTTGGTCTGATCTGAACACAGCACCTTCTCCCAGTCACTCTCTACATCATGAAGGTGTTCATCTAACTCCTGCCGTGTTGTTTTAGGCCGATTTCTCACTGTTGTCACGATCATGGAAACCCCACCAGGTCAGCTCTGGTTTGGAGCCCCAGACCTACATGTGCATTGATGGTCATAGTCTTGTGTTTTGGCACCAACAGTTGTCACCTTAACCCGCTAGCTTCTGGCTGATGGTTTTGTTGTCCATTCAGGTCTAGTGCAGCTCTACAATCTTCTCCCTTCAATCCACTGAAGCTCTTTAGTCTTTCCATGTTGGAGAGTTTGGAGTCTGACTGATTCTGTGGACAGGTGTCTTTTCTACAGATGATAGCTCACACAAGTCTTCAGTTCAGGTGACAGTTTGATTAGGAGTCTAACTGGTCTGTCTGAACCAGACCCCTTAAAGGTTACTAAGGGATCAAATACTTGTTTCTATCTATGAAATGCAATTAACATGTATATAAATTCTTTAAAGTGGATTTCTTGATTTTCTATCTCACCCTGTTTAAATTAATCTAACATCAGGATGACAGACTATCATCAAAATGAGCAAGAGATCAAATACTTATTTCCTACACTGTGTGTGTGGATGGTGATGTGTGCGTGATGTTCATATGATGGCATACATGTGTGGATGCGATGGCTACACATGACAGCTTTGAGTGTGAACATGAGGGTTGCATGGATGTGATGGTGTACGTCACCTGTTGACCCCACGCTGATTTGAAGCCCTGAAACTTCTCCACATTTCCAGCATTGAAGGCGTACAGTGTGTCAATCAGCCATTGCTTGTCTGTGTTTCTCAGGGACTCCAGCACAGGATGCATCAGCTGCAGAGACAGACACGCACACTTCACCTTCCATGTATAACCCCACCTGTGTGTCTACATGATCCGCCTCTCACCAGCTCTCCAAAGTTGTACACGCCCTCTCCCAAGAGGCCTGCCAGCCCCAGAGTGAAGGCTCTCTCCTGTTTCTCAGTTTCTGTAGAAACAAAATCATTCAGCCGCCCCATACCACTGAGAACACTCTGCTGGTGCGCCACCTCTCACCTGGAAGGTCTTTGACATCCACGCAGCCAAGGTAGCGCAGAGCGTCTTTGTAGTAGGAGGCGTGGTTCCCGATGATGCGATAATATTTGCTGGACAAGTCGTAAAAGCGGCCATGCACCGACGTCACACCAGGCAGGTTGTTTAGAATCTCTTCCACCTCCTCAATGATTTTCTATGGAAGACACAGGAAACTGTGACACATTCCCCCCTAACTGCAAACAGACTGACAGTTTGGACCTTTGGTTTCTGTTAGGTTTTAAATCAGAGCTACATCTGAAACCTCTCTGTTGTGCACAACTTTGAGTTCCAACATCACTGCTGTCCTCATATCATCCTCACACCCTTGTTTGTGCATGTGCAGTGAGCGCATGCACGCGCCCCATTCCTTCCAAGGATTCAGTCTTCTCTGAAGACTTTGATTTGCTCTTCATCCTTCTGCTGCGCTGTCAGATCTGTTCTTCAGCCTCCTTTGAGAAAAGGCCTTTGCATTAAGTGGTTCTGAGAGCGTGCGAGCTTCAGCAGAAGGTCTCACCTTGGTGGCAGGAAGGTCACTGATTTCCAGCTTCAGACTGCCGATGGAGGTCTTGCAGAGAATAACGGCCTCCTCGCTGCTCTTCACCTGAACCACACAGAAACCACAAGTGTGACCCAGAATGCTCTGCTGCACCGGAGGACTCACCGCGCATCACTGACCTTCTCTTTGGTCTTCTCCAGAAATGTGATAGCATCTTTAGGATCTAGAACAAACAAAAAGCTTTGATGAAAGCTCTTGAAACTGGGAGCATGGGGGGGTTGCACCTCATGTCCTCACCTGGCATCTGTCGGGCGACGTACAAGATGATCTCCACCAGAGACAGGGGGTTGATTCTGTACGGGGCAAAGCAAGGCATCAGAAGCCACATAGTGAACTGGGAGTGTGTGTGGGGGTGTGTGTGTGTGTGGGGGGGGTGGGGGTGGGGGGGGCCTTTAGGCACCCTTAGCTCACCTGTGTTCAAAGTCGCAGATGAAATTTTCATAAAGCTGTCAAAGGGGAAAGAAAGACAAGAAGAAAAGTCATGCTTTGCAATGAACCTTCAAAATAATCCAGCTGGGGAGCAGATGTCCCATTTCAGAAGAATTCATCCCCTGCAGAGCTTTCAGCTTCCATGTCCCTCCAGCAGCAGCTCAGGTGAAGCTCTCACCTGAATGAGGCCGTCTCCCGTCTTGAAGCAAGGATCTTTGACAAAGTCTGTCAAGTTCAGCGTCAGCTGATGCCACAGTCTGTCAGGAGCAGGAAACACAATCTGAGCCGCAGCAGGAAGACACAGTAAAGGTTTCTGAGCTAAACGCCTTCTTGGGCAGAACATTCCTGCCAGGACAGTGTTTTAGAACAATTCTATCAGGATCAATTTAAACCTGATCACGTTCCAGGAGACCTCAGCAGGAGCTTGAATGTTTCTTCTTGGAGAAACTGATCTTTCACAGAGCCGCCAGACTAAGTGAAGCCAAGCACCAAGAAAGAATGAGCAAGTGAAAACCTGGAGAATCCTGAAGGCTTCAGATCACGGTGGGATGCTAGAACCACGGACTGGAGACCGGACTGTTCTTATGACCAGAACAAATTTGGAGTATGGCCTCACAGTAATCTGATACTAGTGGTTGTGCAGTGGTAGTTTGAGACATTACTATTCTATTTTTGAGCGGTTTTACTTAATTCAAGTTGAGTAACATTTGGACTACAATACACACACCAGCCAGACTGATGGAAAAAAGGATGCCAGTTAGGCCGATTTCTGCTGCTTTCTTAGTGACTTCACACTTTTTGAATAGTCTTAAATAACAAACGCATTTCCTGTCTACCTCTTTGAAGCTTTTGTTTATTTCTCTATACTTTTACTGGATTTCTGAGACCAGGAGACCACAACCTGTGGCTCCAAGGCCACCCTCCCATTGTGGCTCTCTGCTTAAGAAAATATATTTTTGTTTTTGTCTTAAAAAAAAGGTACTGCAAAGTAAAAAGTAAGTAAGTATACAGACTCAAACCTTATTCAACTTGTTTACAAACAGTTGAATTACTGTTAGTACATCACCCTGTAAAGCGCTGGACTATAGTGCCCATTTTGGAAAAAAAAAAAGCTATTTTCTCTTTGTTTTATTTATGCCAAAACAACAGTTCATATATCTTTTATCATATTAGTTTAATAACAAAAAAAAAAAACAGTGTCTTATTTTTCTAACGATGAAGTCAGACTTTGTGGCTCCTACTGGATTGTGGTCAGCGAGAAACCAACCTGCATGGCTCTTTAAGTGTTGATGGGTGCAGACTCCTGACTCAAACGGTTTCATTCGGTCGTTTTTTGGCCTGTCACTGTTAAAAACTACAGTATTGGTAACCTGATCAGATAAAGGTCCTAATTGCGTCACCCTTTACGTAATGTAATACAACAAAAGACTTGAATACCTTTGAGAAAAAGAATAGCTTCTTTCATGATTGTTTTATTCGTCTAAAACATCTTGTAGGCAAATGTTATGGTAGGCTAGTGCTAGCACTTAGCATTAGCTCCGTGACTCAGCATGCATTTCAATGAATGAGCGGCTAACGGCGAGCTAAGCTAGGCTTTCGTATGTTAAATTTTCTCACCTTTTGTTGTATAAATCTTCCAAAGCGTGCCACTTTGCTGCCGTCTCCGGCGTGGAACTGCTGCTCTGTTGTTGTTTGAGGTACCCGCTGACATCTTTCATGGTAGCGAAAAAGGGGAAAGTAGCTTCAAAGCAGGGCTGCTAAGTGAATTTCAACCAGATTTCAACTGATGTTGGGTGGCCGTATTTGCTAAGACACTGCGCATGCGGAAAACGCAAAGAGGGGTGGGAAATGTAGGAGGTAATCTGTTTGCTAGCTCAAAGTATTTACTTTATTTCAGTATAAATATCAGAAGGGTGAGAGACGGCATACTCGTAAAGTCGTGAATTTAATAAATAAATTGAATTTATTTAACTGCATTCAGAAAGGCTAACGTCTGAAGAAAGCTTTAGAACATTTAGCAAAAGAAGAGATAGTTAGGCTAACGATGGGTAGGAAGTTCATGTAGGTCATAGGTCATGATAAGCTCACTAAAACTGGGAATTTGTATATTTCACTGGCCAAGTTGTTTTGAAAGTGAAGATACAAACATGAAGCGCGGGATTTAAGATCTGCGATTGAACATTAAAGTTAGACTGAGACTTCCGTGATAACATAGACTTTCCAAAGACGAAGAACAGATTGCCCATTACAAATATATGGAGTTGTTTATTTATTCCATCAAATGAAATGAAACTAGTGGTAAACTAAGCCTCATTGGTTTATTTTCTAAGCCCAAATACGAGCAGTGACCGTTGACATTCATATTTACATGAATAAATAGATAGGAACAACTAACAAAGCTAACCATCATCATTATATAGGGTGGAAACTGCGAGAAAAGTTGTATTTCCGGTGTGCATGAATGCATCACTACGCCAGTGTTTACAGTCGTAGCAGATGATTTTGCTTCTCATCCGAGACGAAAGCAGACAGACAGCCGCGACTGTCACTTTCATTTGAGTTGACGTCCAGGCAGGTGTTGCACAGGTGTGCAGGCACAGACCTGCGCGGTGATGGCAGGGTGGGTGTCGCTGCTTCCCCTCAGACCGTGTGCATTGCTCCGCGCTTTTGGATCCAGGAGTTTACATGGTCAGTGCACAAACAACACATGAACACTGTTTGTTTTTGTTGTGAAATAGGAAGCAAGTGTCCGCGTTACAGTGTGAGTGGACCCGGTCAGGTGCGTGAGAGCCGGTCGGTGTTAACTCAGCAAATGAGATCTGATCATGACTTAGGTGTTTGTGCTCCTGATGAGTGATGTCTCCACAGGCTCCTGTCTGGCTGTCTGGTTCCGGCCCGCTGCAGCTCTGCTCAGGTACTCCCCTTCAGAACACCTAAACCTCACCTGTCCTCTCACAGAAACTCAGTTTGAAGGCAAACTGTGGGTTTTATTCAGCCCTGATCCATTGCTGTCACACAAAATTAAGACTGACTGCAGAAAAGGGGAGATTTTGTTATTTTTTTCTTTCTTTGGTGCTGCTGATACATTATTCTGAAATGAGGAAGTGAATCAGAGGTGTAGGAATCCACTTGTGAGGATCTGAGAGGGGATTTATTAAAACTGTCTCTGTTTGGGAAAAAGCTTTTATCAGCAGACACAAAACCACGTGTCATGGAGAGGCAGACTTGTGGAGAATCCAGATTCAAACCCATCCATCTTCCTAACCCGTTTTATCCCTGATGGGGTCACGGGGATGCCGCAGCCTAACCCGGGTACACCCTGGAGAGGTCTCCAGTCTGTCACAGATTCATATCGTCTTTACATAATTTCTTTGTTTCAAACCGTGAGCCTCTTGGTGTGTTCATAGTCATGCCATCTCCTGAACCTCTGTGGTTTTGGGTTTGGCTCCTCACAGACACACATACCCGTCCCGGTGTTGGGGGGGCAGAGGACTCTTCACCAGAGGTGGGGGTACATCTGTAACGCAGCTGACTCTGGAGGACATAGCCAGAAGCCTTCAGGATCGTCAGCACAAGCGGGTGGTGGTGATGGCTGGAGCCGGGATTAGTACTCCGAGCGGCATCCCAGATTTCAGGTTGGGTTGAAAACCAGATCGAAAAACATTTCCTGTGCTCTCCTGCTAACATCTGACAATACCTGCAGGTCTCCGGGCAGCGGTCTCTATGACAACCTGCAGCAGTACGACCTGCCGTATGCAGAAGCCATCTTTGAGATTGGCTTTTTCCAAAGGAACCCTGCCCCCTTCTTTGCTTTAGCCAAAGAGCTGTATCCAGGAAACTACCGGCCCAATCTGACACACTTCTTTGTGCACCTGCTTCACCAGAAGGGCCAGCTGCTGCGCATGTACACGCAGAACATTGATGGGCTGGAGAGGCGTAGGTGTTGGCCGCTGCAGGCTCACCACAGAGAACACAGGGCAGTCACTGTATTCCCTCTGCTTTCTTTTTAGTGGCTGGGATTCCTCCAGAGAAGTTGGTGGAGGCTCACGGGACGTTTGCCACAGCCACCTGCACCTCATGTCTGCAGAAATACAAGGGAGAGGAGCTTCATGTGAGACCTTGCAGCCACTCTCAAGGGACACATTTTAGGATATCCACACGCCTATGTCTCAGACCTATCTGACTCTTGCAGTCCTTCCACACACTCATTACAGTCTTCCATCTGGACTTGTATAGGGGGTAGAATTTATATTATGGGATTCCTTAAACTGCTGGACTTCAGATTTGTTCAATAACGACTGATCTCCTATGCCCCTTATCCACACTGTCCTGCTCCCGCTACCATGCTTCACTTGTTTCTTTGGAAAAAAATTTACTACCAGTAATATAAAAGCAGTAGTCCTGGCTATCGTTCCTTCAAATGTTCAGAAAACTAAAAATCAATGGGGGCGGGGTCTCCTGATCCAGAGTCTTTAGTGACGGATCAACTGAACAGATCAACTGTGTGTGAGCTTGTTTTCTTTTTCCTCAGCCGGCTGTGATGCGTGGGAGCATCCCTAAATGCTCCATTTGTGGGGGGGTTGTGAAGCCTGACATTGTGTTCTTTGGAGAGGAGCTCCCCCCCCACTTCCTGAAGTACCTGACGGATTTCCCTCTGGCAGACCTGCTGATCATCATGGGGACCTCACTGGAGGTCAGGAAGTCCAGCATCACACTTCTTGTCTGAAACTGGTTAGAAAAACGTTTTTGTTTTTTTTTTTTGGGTGTGGAGGTTCATCACAGCCCCCGCCATACTGCCGCCAGTCTTCAAGATGCTGCTTCATGACTATGATTGTAGGTTTTTCACTGAACTTTTTTAGCTTGATGACGGTAACCGCTCAGGGGTTTATTAATCCAAAAACATTCCCACAAATGAAAAGCTGCCCTAAATTCTCTCTGGTGGATAAAGTGAAAGTGAAGTTTCTAATCCTTGGTTTTTAAGAGGAAATGCGCTCTAATGTGATAAACAGATTTCCCCTTAACTTTTTTATAAACATTGAATGTGGAATATTCTACTTTTCCTTTGGGCTTTTCTCTTCAGGGGTCACCACTATGGAAGTTCAAGAGGGACAAAATTAAATAAATATATACGCCATTAAATCATTAAATAAAAGTGTCATTAAATATTTAAAATCAATAAATAAATGTTTAAATATATGTGGCATTAAAATATTAAAATTTCCATTAAAAAGCACATCAAAAAATATTTTCCAGAGCTGAACATTCCTCTCTGAAGCAGGGCTCTTTCCAGAGCAGGTAACCCCCCCCCCGGGGGGGGGGGGGGACGTCCCAGCTCTGGTCTGGTCTCCCGGCGGAGGTTTCCGTGGTGAACGAGAACCCACAGAGCGGGGATGGTTGATCAGTCCACCTGCCCGCTCTGATCTGCTTACAATGGTCCAGCGGGCAGCAGCACCTGCTATCCCTGTGACTGGTGACCAGCGCTCAGGAAAGAGGCCATTGCCGTCCCGTTGACTCATCGCATGCTTTGCGGCAGAAGCGGAGCCTCCCTGCAGCGGAGCAGGCTGCGTCAGTTCCTTCCACACCCAGGTACCAAAGCGAGACGTTAGCTCCTCGACACCGAGTTTCTCCCTAAAAACACACACTGCAGTGAGGGAGAATTGGAGAGTCCCGTGTCAGTGCCAGAACACCACTGATCCTCCATGAGGAAGTAGGCTGCACCGCGGACTTCAGGAGAAGGAAATGTGTTTGAGGTGCCAGACAAAACCATAAAAACTTGAACAATTTTCAGAGTTTTATGAGATGAGGAGTCCTGCTTTCACATTATCCCTATGGCGCTAAAAAGATCACAAAAGTTACCGTCACTGAAGCCTCCGTAAGGATTAGACTAGACCAGAGAAATGGAGCACAGACGATCTGAGTTAGCCACGCCCACTGAGTTTGATGGGACAGTTTGACAGATAACGTCATAAAATGGTGTGACCCAGAACATGAAATGTGTCATTAAATCATGAAATAAATAAATGTGGCATTAAATCATTAAAATTTAAATTTTAATAAAATATGGCCACATCTAATGACACTTTAATTATTTAATGACAATTTAAAATAATTAATGACACTTTTATTTATTTACATAATGGCATTTATATTTATTTAATATTGTCTCTTCCATCCCACACTGGCCATGAAATAAATAACTGTCATTAAATGTTTAAAAGTGCTTTTTAATGGCAATTTTAATATATTAATGCCACATATATTTAAACATTTATTTATCGATTTACAATTTTATTTATTGAATGACAATTTTAAATAATTATTGACACTTTTATTTATTTATTTCATATTAAAAATATTCATTTCAATTTGTCTCTTTCAGCTCACATTGAACAATTAAATAAATAACTATGTCATTAAATGTTTAAACGTGCTTTTTAATGGCAACATTTTAATGCCACATTTATTTATACATTTATTTATTGATTTCCAATTTTATTCATTGATTTCAATTTTAAAATATTTAATGACACTTTTATTTAATGATTTCGTGTTGTTTATATTTATTTAATTTTGATTTATTCCTCACATTCGGCCACAGCAGCTGGTGCATTCAGGGGCTGCATGGAATTTCCGCACTTATGAGCTTTCATTGAGAGCTCTATTGCTGCATTCAGGTGTGCATTGCGAATTGGGAAGTGCAAATTTCTGGCATTTGCTTACACTGGTCTCAGCCAACACAAACACAAACTCACTTGTTGCCTCGTGTCATTGTTTCTTTTTGAAATGACAAAGACACAATATGGATATTATGGAAGCATATTGAATTTAATTAAAAAAAGGGTGGTCTTTTTTAAATTGAATGCAATACGCTTTCATGAAAAATTAAATAAAAAAATCATTAAAAATATATCTTTAAACAACAGACTGTAAGCAACAAAGTTGACCACATTCACAACGTGAGCGCCCAGCTGGGCAACGTTACGGACTTAACAAGAGCACCGTGCTTTACATAAAAAAATGAGGAAGAAAACGTCTGACACGCCCAGAGAAGATTTGACACCATTTAACCATAATTTATTATTCTTTGTAAATAATAAATTAATGAACATTAATACATTTTTCATATAGTAATGTTTAATAATAGCTATAAAAATACTGTGAAAAAATACTGAAATTATTATTATTATTAAATGCCGCTTATGACCATTCCTCCACTTTGAGCACTTCGGGAGTAAGCACATGGTGTCATATCTTCTCTGGCCGTGTCAGACGTTTTTTTGACGTTCGTTCAGATCATGGTTATCGGCAGCTGGCCCCGTTGTTTTTTCATAGTGGTCTCCTTCCTCATTATTTTTTGTAAAGCACGGTGCTCTCATTAAGTCTGTAACGTTGCCCAACCAACGGTGACTAAAGTCTACATGTATATTTTCCTAATAAAGTGATTTACACGAGTCAAACTTACAGCACAATAAAACCCACTGCACTTTCTATCTCCCGTTTTTTTTTCTATTAAAGCTGATAAAAAAATGAAAGTCCCGCCCCGCTGCCTTGCCGGATTTGACCTGAAATTTCGGCCAATCAGATCAACCAGAAAGGTTACCACCCCCGAGTGACATAGCATCCCCTGAAACTGCGCGCGAGAAAAAAAAAATTGAGCGAGCGCAAAGAAAACTGAGGGAAAAGAAAACGGAGAGAGTGTGCAGTCAGAGCTCTGCGAGCACGGTGAGAACTCCGCGTGCGCAGTGAGAGATCTGCGCGCGCTCAGTTAGGACTGCACGGTGCAGTTGTAGGATCCGCTCACTCAGTTTTCAAATACGCGCCATTCAATTAATGGCAGAGATGTGACGCCATAAACCGCCATCTGTCCTTCTACGTTCCTCTCCTGGATACCAATCCTGCCCATCATTCCTCATACCTCTGTTTCCTGCACCAACATGTCCATTGAAATCTGCTCCAATGACAACTCTTTCACTTCCATGATCATCATCACTTCATCTGGGTCCAAACAGAATTTCTCCTTCTCCTCCAGCTCACATCTTACCTGTGAGGCATACCCACTAACAGCATTAAACATCTCTCCTTCCATTTCTATCTTCAGCCCCATCACTCTGACACTCTTCTTACCTCTACAGCACTCCTAACAAACTCCTCCTTTAAGATGACTCCTGACTTGACCCCTGCTCCTAAGCTTCTAGCCTTGAAAACTTGGTCTCCTGAACACACAGCATATCTACCTTCCTCCTCTGCATCATGTCAGCTATCTGTCTACCTTTTCCTGTCATCGTTAAGTTGTCCCTTTAAAAATAAAAATATTTTCCAGAAATGAACATTTCCTCTTTGCAGCCCCTCCCCCGACAGCGCCTAAGACATGGGGCTCTTTTCTGAGCAGGTAACCCTCCCTGCGGGGAGACCAGACCAGAGGTTCTCACAGCAAACGCGAACCCACAGAGCGGAGATGGTTGATCAGCCCACCGGCCCGCTCAGATCTATGACTTTTTAGAGTGGTCCAACGGGCAGCGGCACCAGCTATCCCCGTGACTGGTGACCAGCGTTCGCAAAAGAGCATGTCTGAGGCGTTGTCAGGGGCAGGGCTGCAGAGAGGAAATGTTCAATTCTGGAAAATATCTTTATTTTTAAAGGGACAAGTGTTTTTAAAATGCTCATTTAGACGTTTTTGTATTAATTAGCCAGCACATCTTTTTAATAAAGCTGGAAAATGTCAGGTTTCACCAGATCTTTTTCACAATCTAAGTTCAGAGCGGCTGATAAGAAAACTCTGATGACCCAGCATTCTAGCAGCATTTAAACGCATCACTTACGCCTCAAATCAGATTTGTGTGTAAATGTGGATCTGTGTGTGCATAACAAGCGATTTGTGTGTAATTTTGTGCGTATAGTTAGTTTCAAGCTGTTGTATTTTTAAGTTGTGCATGTATAAATTGTATTTTTAGGAATTTTGTAATTTTTGTACTTATGCACAAAATGTATTGTATGAGTTACAAGTCAAGATTTACGCACGTGCAAATCAGAGTGATACTTATTTCTCCCCCTAAATTCGCGTCTAAACCATTGACTTTACATTGAAACTGGCCGCCTCTGCCACACAAATCGAGATTGGTGTGGAGGCACCAGCAGTCCAACACTCGTGCTGTCAGGGCCCAGTCAGTCTTGCCCTCCTCTGACCACCAGAGGAAGACCTTGCCTGAGTATTGACTGCCTCTGTCATCCTCCACTACTCCATCTCCCAGCATGCATCTGTTCACCAGCTCCTGCCCTCACCAGCTGTTCTGCATCTCCTCATCACCACTCTGCTTATACGCCGTCTCCACTCCATGCTGCATGCACAGTCTTGAACTGAGTTCCTCTTATGGTCATGCTGAGCACTCCCTTGGTTTGCTGACTGGTTTTATCTGACCTTCGCCTGCCTAATCGATTCCCGCCTTGTCCCGGTGTTTGTTTCCCTGGCTTGTTCACTGACTACATCTCTGCTTTGTCCTCTCCATGCTGTTATATTAAAGTCAGTTGCATACGGATCCACACGCCTCAGCGTCCTCAATACACATGCCTTTCCTCTTCTCTCTCTCTCTCTCTCTATCTACAGACATGCCTTCCTCCTCTCCTTCGACCAACAGTAGTCCTATTTACACCTTGCACCCTGTTGGTGAACCGCACCAATGGGGGGTTCATTGTTAACTCGGACCTCAACCAATCCGGTGAGCTCCGGATGATAGTTCGGATTTGCATATTTGGTTTGGCAAAGATGGATGCCCTTTCTGAGACAACTTTCTGTATTTTTCCGGGATTGGGACTGGCACAATGAGACCCTGGCTTGATCCCCCTCGTGTTCACATTAAACTTGGAATGTGGAATATATGGAGTCAAATAAGGATCAGTTTAAAGTGAAGGATAAATCAAATTGTACCACAAACCAAAAAAAAAAAAAATAAAATAAAATAAAATGGTTTCAAACTCAAAAGTACGCAATGTAAACTTAAAGGAATTATTGGAAATTTGTAGAAAAAAATTGTAAATTTCATTTGAAAACAGTTAAACTTTGAATAAATGGGGAAAAAAATTCATTTGAATCATGAGAAAAAAATATAAACCTAGAACTTTTACCAAATGAAAAATAAAATTCTTTAGTAAAGCAGCTGTTTTGTATGTTCAACTTTTGTTTCTTCTTTAAAATGTGTTCTTTTGACTTTAAAACTGTTTCAAATTAAACAAATTTTAACTAACAATGGCTTTTTTTTCCAGTCTACGATGTGATTTTTCATAACCTTTCAGCTGAATCTTATTTGACCCCATGGTGGAAGCTGCAAAGGTGAACCTCATTGCAGAAATCTGATGATTCAGCAGGTTTCTGTGTGTTCTGCTGTTTGCCCCTAGGTGGAGCCTTTTGCCAGTTTGGCGGGAGCCGTTCGCAGCTCCGTGCCCCGCTTGCTGATCAACAGGGGCCTTGTGGGACCGTTTGTGTGGGGGCGGCGCCCTCAGGACGTGGTGCAGCTGGGGGAGGTGGTGGGCGGTGTGCAGGTGCTGGTGGAGGCTCTGGGCTGGACTCAGGAGCTGTACGCTCTGATGGCCGCAGGTGTGGAGCAGGTGAGCTAATTCGTCTGACACAACAGCGGTGATGCTAAAAGGTGCTTCTCTCTTCATGTTCAGACTCCTCTGTTGAAATGCAACAACAAACACTCAATAATTATGTGACACTTTGAAGTACTTAAGTAAATAAAGTTTTTTTTCTATAGCACCTTTCAGAGACAGGAGTAACAAAGTGCTTCACAGAAAAAATAACATCAAAAACAGCAACAATCTTAAAATTACGTAAAAAAAGACTAGTTACCAGACAACGACTTATTTATTGGAAGTGGCTCATTTGTAGAGAAGTGATTAAAGTTGCCTTTTGAACGTGTCGACAGAGTTCAGTGAGTGTAGGGAAAGCGAGAGTTTGTTCCACAGTTTGGGAGCTTTAAAAGAACGCTCTCTTCATGTTTTGAACCGTGTATTGGGGACCGTGGGGAGGTTTTGCCCTGAGGATCTAGACCAGGGGTCTCAAACTTAATTTGTCTTGGGGTCACTGAAGGCAGAGTCTGGCTGAGGCTTAGCCGCAACTTCAGCGTGCATGCACACGCACAGCTCGTGGATGTCTGGAATCCAATGCTAATTTTATTTAGAAATTTAATAAAATTCTAATTTTCTCAGATATTAACATTTTATTTATAACAGAAAACAAGATGAACAAGGACTTTAGTGTAAAGAAGTTTCTAACTTCCTCTGTTAGATCCCTTCTTTGGTTGTAAATTTGTATGGAGCATGTACTGCACTATTAACTGTACTGTATTATTATTAACTGTTTTCTGTACAAAATTACTAATAAAACTCAATCAACAAATACATACATTAAAAATCAAAAAGTAAATAAATCAGTAATAAATGTCAGTTTTCTGTTTCTTCAGACTTCTATATCTGCTGTATTTAGATTTAAATGTCTTTATTAACACAGTTTAATTCACTTTTTTTTTCA
>BSAI01000230.1:298973-347627 GCA_036245035.1 Adrianichthys oophorus | reverse complement strand
CAGCTCTGCCCCTCTCTTTACCCGAGTGTCCAAGACACACGGCCGAAAGTCTCCTGAAACGACTACAAAGTCGATCATTGATCTCCTGCCGAGGGTTACAAATCGTGGTTAAATTTGTGCTTCTGTAACAACCTGCCATCGTCGCACTGCGTGGGTCCTGTTTTGATCCAAATAAAGGATACAAACCCTAACCCTAATCGCCATAAGTCCTTCCTTTATTGAGGGTGGGTGGGGTTCATATGTGATTGAGTTTCCTGTTTCTCACCTAAACTACACCTCCAGCTGCTGCAGTCTTTCAAAAGATGCTAAAAGTCAGTAATATGATGCAACCGTAACTACAATTACAACTGCAACTGCAACTGCAACCACAACTGCAACTGCAACTGCAATTACAACTACAACTGCAACTGCAACCACAACTGCAACTGCAATTACAACTACAACTGCAATTACAACTACAACTGCAACTGCAATTACAACTACAATTACAACTACAATTACAACTACAATTACAACTACAACTGCAATTACAACTACAATTACAACTGCAATTACAACTACAACTGCAATTACAACTACAATTACAACTGCAATTACAACTGCAACTGCAATTACAACTACAACTGCAACTACAATTACAACTGCAACTGCAATTACAACTACAACTGCAACTGCAATTACAACTGCAACTGCAACCACAACTGCAACTGCAACTGAATCTCCACCAGCAAACCGCCCTAGAGGATGTTGGTGGTTCCTTGACCACTTCATGTGTAAACGGCAGAGACAGATTTTGAGGTTCTTAAAGATGAACGGTTTCTCCATCGACAATTTTGAATTTGGGTTTTGGTTTTAAGTTTGACTTTTTACTGAGTTCTTTGTATCTCTTTATCAACCTTGTTGAGAAACTTTCAGCCCTCAAGTGGACTGCATTGTGTGTGTGCATGTGTGTTCATGTTGTGTGTGTTTCTCTACTGAATAATGTCTTCCATTCATTATGAGGACAGTTGATTTTCATTTACTGGAAGCTCCAACAATTAAAGGCGGCGCTGAGGATGCGATGGAGGTGATGAAGGGAGAGGGACGCTCAGAGGTCGACCCCCACTTTACGTGATAAATGAATTTCAAAAGCCCCCCACCCCGACCCCGTCCCTTCTTTCTGTGTGCTGGTCGACCACACATGAACACTATTTGAATGTTTGTCCAACGTCTTTGAAAACAAACACGCCTCGTTTTTGGCTCATCAGCAAATATGCCGTCATAGAAATGGTGTCTTTCCAGGCTGGTCCAGATCTTCTAGAACTTTCTATCAGCTTTTGGTTCTCTTCAGAGAGCGCCTTGTGAGACTTACAGACGCACTCCCATGAAATAGCAGTTTTTGGTGTTTTTAACATGTTCTTGTGGCATTGTTATGATGAGGAAGAGAAAATTCAGATTACAATGACACTTCTGAGTATTTCTATATTCAAATGGTTGTGAATCAGGAGCAGACAAAAAAATGGCGTTGGAAAAACATCATGTTTGTGACGTAGAAAATATGCTGGGCGGAGCCACAAGCTCCCTGCTAAACAGAGAGCTTTCAGCAACAGAAAGGGGAAGTGGGGTGACGGTTGTTCTGTTGTAATGGTCCCGCCCACCACGCAGACGAGAATTTCTGAAGAACTCCTGCTGCTCTGCAGAAACTCTGTCCTAGAAAACAACAGGATTTTTGATTTGGGCTAAAAGCAGCGGAACGCTTTGACAACAGATCAGAAGATGATCAGAGTTGGACTTTAAACTTGACGTTCAGGTAAAAACTTCACATTCTAACATTAAATATTTTTCTTTTGGTTATTGTAGATCCTTTTTTCATCAAGTTCACATTTCTCAGCTGTCAGACGAAGATCCTCCAAAGATCAGAAAACTGCTTTAGACCCACCTGTGGAGTCTGAGGGTTTGCACTGACATTCTAACAGAGCGCCGTGTACCTGTCAGAATCACTTCAACATCAACACAACCGGAATGAATCCATAAATAAGGTACTCCGTCATTTTATGGGAAAACAATGGGCTTTTGAGTTCAACTTTTAATCCAGAAAATATTTGTCCTTCAAAGAAGATAAATCGGGATCCCCCAGAGGAGCTGCATGAAGAGGCCGGGGAGAGGAAGATTGCTGCCCCCGTGACCTTGTTCCATATAAACGGAAAAGGACGGACGGACGGATGGAGGAAGATGAACATGTCTTTTTCTATCTTTTGAATCTCTTGTTTCATTGTTTTAGGTTTCTGTCAATCGTTTTGTGACCGGTGACACTCAAACCGTCATCAGCGCTTTCCTCTGGGTTTCGACACCGTGCACGGTCCAGGCCTCGTCCACAGCTAAACACATATTAGCATTAGAGAGCAAACGAACAAATTAGTGTGCGGCTGATCTGATGGGACGGGGGCCCGGCAGCGATCCGTCATCCGGCGGGGGACAAACACAATTACAGAGAAACTCCTGACCTCTGCATCTCGCCTCCATTTAAGTGTTAGATGTCTCATTGAATTAGTATCACAGTGTGAAAGACAAAGCTAATGGAAATGAGCCAGAGACGGGCCGTACTGCTGATTGAGCCCGATATAATTAGAATAATATCACGTCCGGCGTTAATAACAAGGAAAGGAAATAAATAACACGCTTTAATAGCTGCTGCGCTAAACTGGCAGCGTTTAAATTTGCCGAGGCCAGCGCTTCTTCCTGTTTACTCATGGGCCGCTGATCGCTGGAATATTGATGTGGCGCTGCGAGTGGCGGTGAAGAATTCTCTGCTCTCAGCTCCATCCTGATTATTCATCTTGATAAATACATAAGGACGGAGTAAATTATGGCTGTTTTTCAGGCGCTTCGGCGCGGCGCCGCTGAGAATTAGCTTTGCTGATGGATGGGACACACCGCCCAAACGCTAAACTCCTCGCTGGAGTCGCTGCTTTTTCCACACAAACAATCCTTTTTCTGTTGACAGGAGCAAAGATGTGCTTTTGTTTGTCATTTGTAGGACGCTGCAGATGGAAGCTTCTGGAGGATTTGGAAAAGTTTCTCCAGTTGGATGGCCAGCCTTCCCCTGAACATGAAATATTTTATCATCAGAAGGAGGTTGGGTCCAGAAACGCCTCCTATCAATCTGAAGAAGGTTTTGACTCTGAGGTCTTTGGTTCTTCAGGACATAAACTCCTTCATGCCTTCAGTTCCTTCAAACCTTCTGCCGTCCAAACGTTCAGCTCCTTCAGGAAATCTCTGCTGGTTCTTTTTCTCTGTCATGGTTTGATTACATTCAGACATTTTCTGCTCCTCAAAAACAGAATTCAAGAAGCTAAAAACACTTTGTGGTTCTTAAGAAACTTTTGCAACGCTTTAGCAGACGTTAGACTTTCTGATTATTTTAAAAATCAACACCTGATAGTGGCTGGGATAGGCTCCAGCAACCCAATGACACACAAAAATTAAAGTCCCGTTAGCCTCAGTTTGTGACATGTGTTCTCCACATTTGACCCCTGGTCACGCTCAGGAACCATTTATCTCCCAATCCAACCTGTTTATGCAGGAAGGCCCCCAGTCCCATTATTAGTCTGTGGGATGATCTGCCTGGATTTGAACTCATGACCTCTCAGTCTTAGGGTGGACACTCTACCATATGTACACAGAGTTGAGGATTGAGGAAATGAGTGGATGGAGATATATCTTTTTTCAAGCAGTGAGACAAACTGTGCTTTTAATTATTTGTTCCCTTTGATCCATTATTACATTTTTAAGAAGGTAAATGATTTGGAGTTAAATCTGAGTTGAGTCAGGGCTCTGTTTTAAGACCACGTGAATCACTCTTCATTATTACTAACATTAATTAACCACTACCAAAAACTTTACATTCCAACATAAAACATCTTTCAGTTCATTTTGTTCAAAAACGTTTCTCACTGTTAGAATTGAAAAAGCCCCTCAGATGGTCACAGAAACATCGTAAAGACCCACACCAAACATCTTGTGATCTGTTTCCAAAGCATTCCCAGTGGTCCTTAATTCTGTTGACGCTGTTCCAACCTTAAGGCCTGTGTGGTTAAGTCTGTAGTTTCTGCAGAGCAGCAGGAGTTCAATAGAAATTCTCCTCTGACTCAGTGACGTGCGGTGAGGTTCACAGCTGGTGAGGCACAGATTTACAAACATGAACCTACTGAGTAACTTATTCACCATGTGGTTTGGTTTACAAAGTGTAGAAGAACAAAAAATCATCAAAATTGTTATTATGGACTTCCTTTTACTTCCAAAAGAAGCCCGTGCGCCGCTCCTTCTGAAGAAACATGGATAACCTAGAAAACATGGAAAACAAAGCCGTTCATGGATGTTTGTCTGCACGTGGATGCATCAGAATGGGGCGGAGCCGGGAACTTCTGACCCCGCCCAACATATTTTCGATGTCACAAATTTGATCTTTTTTAAACGGCATTTTCTGTCTGATCCTGATTCACAACAATTTGTATAAGGAAATACTCAGAAACGCCATTTTATTTGTAATTTTCTTTCTAAATGTCCTCCATCATCAGAAACACTACAAGAACAGAAGTGGGTTAGGCATAAGGAAGAAGTTTAAGTTCTTTTTTCAGCTTGTTTGCCAGATGCAGAGATGTGCGTCTCCGTGAAATCTGTGTGCTGCTCTTTCCAGAAACAGATCCGACGCTTAACCTTTCTTTGTTGTCTCCTCTGGCATTACTTAGACTCATTTTCAGAGTGGAGGTTTGCTCTGAGGCCAGTGGATGGGTCCTGATGGTCCCTCAGAGATTCTGCTTCCAGGCCCTAACGAGTCAATTAGAGCTTAACAAGTTCATAAAGCTTCAGAGAGCGCAGACACACAACCCCAAACCGCAGCAACACGTTTCAGGCGTTTGCTGGTAAACATCTGTCTGAAAGCAGCGTTCAATATTTGCCGTGTCTTTAAAATGCAAACAGCCTGTTGACACACGGAGGGAGGCAGCAGTAGCATGATGAGCTGCTGCTCGCCGCCTCAGGAAAACACAAAAACAACAAGGAACATTAAAGCTGCGCCTGGAGGCGGTGCTCCGCTCACTGTGAGGAGACGGCGGTAAAGACAACAGAGCGAATCAACACAACAACAGTTTGACTCTGATGCTCATTTCAGGAAAACGCCGCTGCAGGTTTGACTGCTTCGAAACAACAAATGAAAGATGAAAGTTTTTTTAGCAAAATACGGCGTATTTTCAGTTTGATTTGAACTCTTTTCCTCTTCAAGCAGAGCTTAGCAGAAACCAGGAACATGATGAGTGTATTTAAAGAAGAGAATCTTTATTTTAATGATTTAAACTCAAGTAAAAAAGCAAGATTTCAGAGTAAAAGACTCTTAAACTTCCACTCACACAATTTGTAGCTGATTTCCAATGCAGGTTTTGTACAGCAAAAGGCAAAACAATATTGAATGTAATAAAGGATTTATTGCATAATAAAAAGTATATTATTTAACAAGTACATTATTGGACCGGTTTCCAGGTTAAAGGATTACAGAGTAGCTTTGTGATGAGAAAAACAAAAGCAGCTCTGACATCTATATTTAAATAAGGAAAAAAAGGAGTTTCACTTTTGTTTCAGAACAACTTTTTGAAAGTTACTCTAGTAACTGAATAAAAGTAACTAGTTACAACCTCTAAACACAGTTTAAAGATTTTTTTTTTTTGAAGGTTTAAAAAAAAGAGCCAGGAAATGTGAAAAACTGCTGTTTAAACACATTAGCATGCTCCCCTAACAACAAGAAGGTCCTGGTTCCAATCCCGGCTGGGGTCTTTCCATGTGGCGCTTGCGTGTTTTCCCTGTTTCCATGTGGGTTTTCTCCGGTTTCCTCCCACACTCCAAAAACAGGATTCATTGGTTTATTGGTGTCCCTAAATTATCCTTTAGGTGTGAATGTGGGTGTGTGGCAACCTAACCAGGGTGAACCTCGCATTCACCCGTCTGTAACTGTGATAGGCCCCAGCATCCCTGTGAACTTGAAAGGGATTCAGTGATTTCTGAAGACAGATGGACATAAAAAGTGTCAGAATTGTTGTTTTTCAGCTGCAGATGAACCATTGACTGTATGTGAGAATTGGACTGAGTGACTCCGCCCCCCTGGCGTTCCAAACAGGAAGTACCTGCTGGCTCCAAGAAGCCAAAGTCCCATAGACTTCTACAGAGAAAGAAACAGTGGTCATTCTATTGGTCAGAGGAACCAGTCATAATCTGATACTTTTTTTTAACATCTTCTTGATAATTCTTACTTTTTTTCCGGATATTATTTTTAGTCATTGAAGTTCTAAACTGACCAATCAGATGCCTCAATAAAAGCAGGCAGAGCTTGCTGCCCCCCCCCCCCACAACGTTCAAATCGTTTAAAACCACTGCTGACTGACTACATGTGCTCCAACATGGCGGCGTTTTCTCTACATACAGTCAATGAGTCAGACACAGTGAAGTGAAAGTGATGACCGTCCTGCTGGTCTGAGAAAGATTCATTTTTATTTGATGTTCCAGGAAGAAAACATACGATTGTAATCTGAAACATACCACCTAAAAACGTTTCCTTCATTAGAATGCAGCTGATTTACTTCTGTCAAAGTTTCTGCGCCTGCTGTGTTTGGGTGAAGGAACCCAAGTTTCTGGTCTGGAAAGTGTTCATATTCATCAACTAAATAAGTCCGTAAGTTTGTTCAGAAAGGCGTTTTGATGGAACCTGTCATTTTCCTGAACTCTTCTCGCCGTCAGCCGAGTGGCGCTGCGAGCAGCTTCACTGGATCATGCCGCAGACCAGCCAGAAACGCTGCGTGGAGATGTGAGGTGTGTTCCTCTGACTCAGAGCTTCAGCATCATTATTCCTGCAGAGAAACTTCAGACAGACTGCCACCCCCCAGCTCTGCAGGAAAGTGACAGGCAGCCTAATTGGGATTAATCAACTGGCAGCTGCAGCTGAGTGGCGTTGTCACCATCTAAGGAGAAGCGATCTGACCCAAAGAGAGAGGTGTTCACCCCCCAAGGCCTACACTTGTTCTGATTCATCTTCTCACCAACGAAGGCGGCTGGGGGGGCTCTGTGGGACTCCTGGGTCAAGAACAAAAGCAGAGGCAGAAGAGAAACTGAAGTCATCACAAAAGAGGAAGAGCAGCGCTCGGCACTTTTTCCACCAGCAGAAGAAAGAAGGAGCGACGTCTACATTATTCTTTTTCATTCCTCCTCTTGCAGCCATCGCTTTGAATTACAGAGGAGATCTTTCTGCTGAGACTTGGAGAGAAAACAATCTAAAATTCATCTGAAGGAGTCTGGAGCGGAAAGGAGGAGATGAACCTAGGAGGAGCGTTTCCTACTGGAACCAACATTTGCAGAAAGTTCCAGCTCCTTAAGCAATTATTAGCGGTGAGAGTTTGACATGTTCAAGAGTTGTCAACAACTGGCTTTAAACAGAAGAACAAAGCAGAGATACACGCCGCCGCAGTCGCAACAGAGCTGCTGCTTCAGAGCTGCTGCGACTCTGAGGAGACATTTGGACTTTCCATCTGGGCGCTTTTAAATGGTTGGAAGATCTTTGCAAACATCCCAAGGCTGTTTTCAATCCCACAAGTTTTTAGGTCAAAACCACAAATATCTTAAATCTCCTGATTTTCCTTGATAATGCCTCATTAAAAATGTCCCAGCTGCCCCTACCTGGAGACGGCTGTCTGCAGGTGAAAAATGGTCAAACCTGTACGGGGCACACAGGTGACCTTCAGGACATATCAAGATGGTCGACCGCTCAGTCACCCTGTAGAGAGAAAGGACACCGTACGACAGCATCACCCGTACGTCAGAAGGGTGTGTACTTCCATTATCCTTACCAATACTTCACATTTACCACACAATAGTATGTTCCATTTTCATGACGGATGGATCCAAGATGGATCCAGGACAAAAACAAGCGGAAAGAGGACTTTCTCTCTGATCTGATGCTTTGTTGAAGCCATCATGATGATCAGCACATATATCGCTTTCCTTTGCCGCTGCAGTGGAGGTCTGTCAGCCCAGTGATGTGTTCTCATGTTACCGTGACAACGGGCCGCACCACAAATCAAATAGTCTGCTTTTTGAGAGAAAGCGGTCTAAACCAAAAATAAATAAGAATAAAGTCCTAAAAATGAATCAAATATTTATTTCTTTTGTAAGTGACCGTGGTATAAGCGGGATTGTTCCCTAAGAAGTGTATATTTTCAGAAATGTACGCACACTGTGGAAGCCTGACCCGTCCAACGCAAAGCGGAAGACAGTCACTTCTGACGAGTAAGTAATCTGCATTCATGAATACTAACGTGTTACATTTTTAAATGAATCGTGTGCGTTAACGTTGACAGCCCTAGTTTTTAGCTAAGCGTCTGTTTTTAAATTTGGTTTTGTAGGTTGATAAAGGGATTGGGACATTCACCAGATCTATATGAGTTTTCCAGGCTGGGCTCCATCAAATCTTTTCTTTGAGTTTGTGGGATGTTTTGTAAACAGTTTGCTTTCTTCACTTGTTGTTTGTTGTGTGTCTTGTTAGTGTGTCCCCTCAGTTTTTGTTGTTGTTATTTTTTACTTTTTTCTTTCATTTTGATGTGTTGAAGCCGTCTGTTCTTTTGTCATCACTTTATTTATTCCTGTGGATTGTTTGTGTTTGAAGATAAACAAAAAGACAACAACCACCAAGTTCTTTTGGGTCTATGTTGTGTCCTTGTGTTTTTGTGTGTGTTTTGACTCTCTCAGTTTTCAGGTGTTAAACCACCTGTAAACACGTGATTAGTTGTGTGCTTATGCACTAACACAAAGAACACAAACCCAACATCTGCTCTGTTTTCCTTCATTTATTGGAGGAAAACGTCTGACTGACAGGAACCAGCTTCTTCTAGGTGCTGCCACTGTTTTCTCCCACCAGTCGGAGTCTGCCGGAGACGGACGCTTCTTTAATCCCCCCAAGTCGTCTCTGAGGAGGGGGGTTAATTCAGGAGATGCTGCAGCCGAGCGGAACAATTGGAGATCTCTGCTTTCCCAGCGTTCAGAAAAAACATCATTCACAGCTAGCGTTGGATCGATGCCGGTTCCTCGTCTTCACGGCACCGAGGCCGGCATTAATCCCGCTGGAGGACTTAGCATCTTATTGTTCAACGTCTGCGGCTCCTCAGCTGACTCCAATGTATTAAAAAGTGTATTTTAAGTGGCGGGGGGCAGGAGGTGGAGCACTCTCAATCATAAAATGCATGATGGGAAATGTGAGGGGCGCACGCATAACTGATGCTGCAGAAAAAAGTTTGAAGTGTTGCTTCACTGTCAGCTCTCAAATGAAGTTGTGAATCTTGCAGATGTGACTCGAGTTTTAATGTTGGTTTATGTACAGAAAACAGAGGGAAACAAATGAGAAACCCCAACCGGGGGGGTTATTTCACCTGCAGGTTCTGAGCCCAGAACCTCCGCACTGATCTGACTATTCAGAGCCCATTAGATCCCCAAGGTCTGGCTAGTTCTGGTTCTGGTTTGGTGGACTCTGGCACTGAAGACATTTATTGTAATTGTTAAGTGTGCTGCGGCTGGAGTCTCTAAAACTGTGACTCAGTTGACCTGCCAAACAACACTGTAAACGTTTGTTTACGTGCAGGAAGAAGAGTAAATAAAGGACTGCCTCCTACTGTATGTTGGGCGTAATGCAGGCTTATCTGTACATGCAGGAGTATTTTTGAATATTTAAATGTATTTAAATATATGTATTTATTCATATAGTTTTTAAATACATTTTCACTTGTTCTGGTTTAGAGTTAAAGGAATTCAAACTTCAAGTTTAGAAACCGATATTTCCAAAATGTGAAAACCAGCATGGATTTTTTACAAAACAAAACGTTAATAAAACAGAAAAGGTTCACTTTTTTCAAACCCAGATTTGAACAGTTTTTTATCACAAGACACTAAACATCCTATGAATGATTCACGTTAATGTTTTATGAATAACGTTTTTTTAGATTTAAAAGATTTATTATTTTTAGGAAGCATTTGAAGTCTTTATTTTGTTCTATTTTCATTCCTACTCATTGATCTATTGGGCATATTTGAGTGATGGGATTTCCTCTGATGGGGAAGAATAAAGCCGCCCGTCCATCAGGGTTGAGGGCGCAGCAGTCTAAGCAAAGACACCCAGTCTTCCCTCTCTGTGGCCACTTCCTGGTTAAACTTTTTTTGGCCTTTCCTGACCCCCCCCAGCACAGGCTGTGCCTGGAAAGAACAGGTTAGTGCATCTTTTTACATCAGCAGCTATAAATATGCATTCAGTTTAACAAAATGACTCAAAGCGTCCAAACTGCAGCAGCTTTAACAAATAAATCCCCCAAAAGCCTGGATGCAGAAGTCCACTCGTACGTGACGAGTCCTTGTGGATTTAACCAACAAATTAAGCACAATTAATGTAGAAAATAGCGCATTGTGGTTCATGCAGGGGCCAGCTGGGGGATGAGGACAGCCTTGTCAAAATAAGAGGGCCGATTGGGGAGGAAAAAGGCGCATTAAAGCGAAAACGGAGGAGGCGAGTTCAGAGCTCCAAAACAGCAGCCAGCATGGTGCCAATTAGCATGGAGCGCGCTAACACTCGCCCTCCTGTAGCCTCTGATTAAAGCGGCTGCTGATGGTATAAATTATCTCCTCCTACAATGGATATCTGGGCATCTATATGTAAATGTTTAATTAACCCGTGGCTAAAGCACCTCACTGGTCCAGAGCGGGGCTTATTAATCTGATGATGGCGGCCATTATGGCAGGACCATGTCGCCAGTATGAGCAGCCCGAGTGCGGCGGCAGATCCATCACGCGCCGTCTCCTTTCCTAAAGAGCTGTTTGCTCGCCGTGTTAAAGTCCACATCTGTTTTCTGAAAGGTGTTTCTGCCTGAAGGGAGATCACAAAGTTCTAAAGACATTTTTCCAGGCCAAAACTTTTGGTTCCTGAAATCAAATCTCCTAGAATCTTTACCCAAAATGATGTCCATGCAGTGAGGAGCGGGATCTGGGAGGTCGCAAGTTTTTTTCCATCAAGTTTTAAATGCACAATACAAGACTGGTGGCAGGCAGACTCAGATTCAAACTGACAACCCCCACTCAGGTGAAGGTCTATGGTAACAGCACCCTTTGTGTCATATGATAAAGTTTTGGACAGATTGTTTAAAAAGACAAAAAAAGTTAGTTCATCAGATCTAAAAATCCAAAAAGCGAAAAGTAAGTCTTCTATTTATTGTGAGAAATCAGGTTTTAGTTTTTGTTCACTTTATATGTCAACTTATGAGAAAATAGTTTTGTTAGTTTTCAAATAAATTAACAAAAGTGACAGTTTGAAAAACTGAAGTGAATCAAACGGATTCAGTGCTTTGAGAGGAATTTCCAACCATACAAGCGAGATTTCTGTTTCTTTTATGTACATTTTTCCATAAGATTCAAACCGGGTCTCATCAAACACATCAGGCTCCTGGCTGGCCACGTCTATGAAGTGATATTTGTGCCTCCACACTGAGAACAAAAGTCAAAGTTTGCCTAAATTGTCAGTAAAAAAGTTCTGTTTTAAAAACAAAACTTAGCAAATAAAAATTTTAAATATTTTCTTTCAAAATACATGTATGTGTTTGTGACACAAAAGTTTTCAGATGAATTGTCTAGCATCTCGCTTTCTCCATATCTTTGATTTAGGACATCTCAGAGTTTAGCTTGATGTTTATGCCAATCACAGACAAGAGGGTTCATGCTGATTGGTCTAGATTCTATCCAATCAGTTCTCTCTGCCTGAAGACACACATTTCAACTTCTTGATATCCTCGGAGTAGTCCGTCTCTGGGAGTTTTTTCGGCGGCATGATCAGGAACTGTTTTTTTATATTTACTTTTTTTCTCAGTAAATAGATTTTCAAAGTGCAGCTGCTTTATGCCTCCGTGGTGTCTTTCCGGAAGTATATTTTTTAGTTTATTTTATCAGAATTTTAAACAATAGTCATTAGAAATTCTGCAAACTCAGTTAAAAATTCAGAGTACGGGCCAGGAGGACGATAAATAATTATGAATGAAACAGATTTTGGAGTTTTCCTGTTTGAGTGATTTCTAGACAATATGATGTTTTCAAAGGAACTATAAATGTGTTTGGCTTTAGTGTTAGGAAGTAAGCTAGACTGTGATATTACTGCTAACCCACCTCCTTTCCCAGAAATCCTGGATTTCTGATAGTTATTATAATTAGGGGGGGTTGCTTCATTCAACCTAACATAGTCATCCTGTTGGAGCCAGGTTTCTGTTAGAGCTAGCAGGCTAAGTTTGTTATCATTCATTAACTCATTGACTAAAAGGGACTTAGAAGAAATGGATCTAATGTTTAGTAACCCACATTTAATGACATCATGATTGTGTTTGTTGTTATTGAGAGTACTAGTAGCTTTTACTTTTAGATTTTTGTGTTTCACTCGCCTTTCAGTACATAAGCTAAAGCTAGGAGCTGCTGGACTAACTCTGTATGGGGTTTGAACCAGTGCTAAAGGGAACTCAGAGGAGAATTTTAAACTGCTGCTCTGTGCCCGCCCACTGTGTGTGTGGAATTTTTGGTTTGTAGCTCATAAACCGTGTCCAAATTTGGGTGCTGAACCCTTCCAGGGCTGGATTTGTCTGCAGCTGACGTCACAGCGCAGTGACAGGTGCTGTCCAAATTCAACGGCTGCTTCAAATGTGGCCAACGAATACGGCCTTCATTTTCCCGATTGCAAGGATTGCCCTGGTATATCCACCTATGCTGTTTGTACCCCAAGATGCATTACGACCGAACCCGGACTGTGAAGTGGGACCTGGAATTGAAGATTCTAAATGCTAAATAAAATCAATAAAGATACTTAAAGATACTTTAATACTAAACCAGATAATACTGAGTTAGACATTAGCAAATCTGGCTATCAAATAACCGGAGCTACAAAAGCAATGACCAAGCACTGGTCAGGAACAGGTCAAACAGATGCTGGGCTTTGTACCGGTTCTGTTGGAGCAGGGTTCTGCAGTCTTCAACCATTCTGGCCTGTTTCCCTCTGAGCGGAACCCAGAAGGAGCAGTAAAGCTAAAAAAAATAAAACGAGGTTCTGTATTTAATCATGTTAGTGTAGTGAGCAGCAGAAAAAACCTATAACCTCTTATTATGTCCAACGGGACGTAACATCATGTTATTATTATGGTCTGTAAAAATAAACTCTATAGTTTTTCATGAATAAAATAAAGAAAGAGAAAAGCATCTTTGCCCATAAAAAACTGTTGTTTTACTTTAGACAAAAGCCAACAAGTTATTAAAAATAAGGCAGTGTGTCAAACAGGACAATCTGCTGAAGCAAATTTATTCAAAGGAAAAATTAATATTAAAGTTAAAAATGACATTTTTTCTGCTGAATATAAACAGGACGTCATTGGTATGATCCAAAAATATATAAATTGTGTACAAATATAGGTATCTTTTCCTCTCTGGACAGAAACTAAAAACATTGATGTGCAGCATGAGATAATCTATGCTATAAAATCTATTTTAATACTAAAAAGAGCTCACAGAATATCAAATTTTGACCAGTATTTTTCTCTGGTAGATTAATAGATCACACAGGCCTGTTGGTTTAGCGTAATGTCTGTTTATTTTACAGTTTCAGGAGTTCCTCAACCATAAATTCATGAATCTGACCAAAGAAAATGTAATAAGATAAGAAAGTAATAAGATAAAGCATGAATTATTTTAAAAATGATTAAAAATTATTTTACCTACAGCCAAAGAAGCAAACTGAAGGATAAGAGTCTGTTCGGCTTCTGAGCCTCTGTAGTAACACGTGATAGATAACTATGATTTGATTGGATAGAATCTAGACCAATCAGCATGAACCCACTTGTCTGTGATCGGCTGTTTGTTGGCACAAACATCACACTAAACTGCAGGTGAACGCAGAATCAAAGATAGTGAGAAAGGGAGATGAGAGACAACGAATCTGAAAACATTCATGGGTTTTGAAAGCAAAGAAAAAGATGATGAAAACAAAAACGTCATCTTTTTATTTGCTGCTTAGAACGTTGTGTCTTTAAAACGGAACATTTCCTTTGTTATTTAAGACATTTTAATCTGAAAAACAGGGACTTTTGTTATTGATGTGGTAGCACAAATATCACTTCATACATGCCCACCACAAGCAGCTGATATTGATGTGTTTTACTACGTTCACGCCAAACGGGATTTGTCCATTGACTTTGCCAACAGTCCCGCCCACAACTCAGAGGTGAATTTCTAATGAACTTCTGCCGCTCTGCAGAAACTATGTCCTAGAAAACCACACGTTATTGTTGCTTTTGGCTAAAAACGGCATCATCATCAAAAGGAACAGACCACTGGGAACGCTCTGGAAACAGATGAGCAGATGATCGGCGTGGGAAACATCGGATCCAGTTGCGTGATAAACAGCAATAATGACAGAATTTTCTGTCTCTTAAAATTGTTTTTTTTTACCCTCGCTGCCCCCCGTACCATCCTGTATCTGAAGTTTGTTCCTGTATGAATAGAGTCCTGGATGACAAAATGCTTAACAAGCGGCTTAGTGTTAATTTATGGAGCTGAATAGATATTTAATGTTGCATGTTATGATAGCTGAGCTTTTACTGCTTCACTTAATTGCTTTTTTGTCCTTTGTTTTCTTTAGCGAGTAGTCAGCCAACAGTCGGAATGCAGGCTGAACCGCCTGCTGCCGCCTAATGAAGGCCTTTCCTCGTATGGTTCTGCAAAGTATGTTACCTTTGAATTAAACCGAGGTTCCATTCCACTGAAGAAAAAGTTTGAGTGCTACAATCATCTCTCATTGTTTTAGAACAACATCTCATCATCCAGACACGCGAGTCGGTACTGTTACGTAAAGTTCCCAAAAGTTAGAAAGGGTTGTCTTTCCATCCATCCCTTGTTGTCATGGTAATGCAGGAAAACCTTGATGCACTTCTGTTAACTGATGAACATTTTCTACTTCCTCAAAGCAGGAAGACACCAGAGATGTTCTGAAACCACCATGACTGAGACACAAAGAGAAATGATGGAAAAAAACCTTTACTTATCAAAGATCTCCACATTTCTCACTTCTGTGTTATCTGTAGTTTGGACGAACATTTGTTCCTTTTTTATGAGTCTTTTCAAAGAATTCTAGTTTTCTTTTCTTTATAAGATTCAATGTGAGTCGTGATTTGCTTTTTTAATGAAAGACACTTTGTGTTTTGGAGTCACTTCCTGTCTTAGTTATGATTAATTGCACCGCAACAGTCAGGCAGATGTGACAGTCAAACGCCGTCGGTGCACGGTCACCCAGGATGACCCCTGAGGGGGGGAACAACATGTTTGACAAGTTCTTCTGCTAAAAAACTGCTTTGCATTAATTTCCTCTGACAGAATCACTGCTGCATTTTACTGCAAGACTACTGAACAACATAAAGATGTAATGAAACAGTAGACGCAGCGACCAGAGGATCTGCTCTGAGTCTTCCTCAGACAACCAGGTTTCAGGGACCAGCTGAAGGTCAATGTCATGTTTCACTTTGTAAAGCTTTATGTTAAAACTTTAAAGAAGCCTGTGTTAAGGTTAAGCCTTAGTCACATGAGCCCGTATGAGGGCTGACCCGTTTGGGTTCTGTGGGTTGTCGGGGTCATGGAGGGTCAGAGAGGAGCGCATGTGTGTCTTACAGTTCTCTTGAGGCTTGTACGGCCACCTTAAGGGAACATATCATTGTCATGCATGTGGTAAATGCATCGAGAAGTATTCGTAAGGATAATGGAAGTTTATGACGTTTGGCTGATGCTGTCGTACAGCGTCCTTACACCACACAGTTCTTTGAAATTTGCTCTTCCCGTCACTCAAATGACAGACGTAAAACCATCTCTGCTTCTGCTCCAGTCTCTGAGTGGTCCACGTCTCTGATGGTCCCACAGGAACCAGCTGGAACCTGAAGCTCAGGACTGCTGGAAATCATAGTCAGAACCAAACAGCAAAGCTTCAGGTTCTACAGAGGAAACCTGGAACTGAGGATGTTTGACAAACCTCTACTCTGATGATGTTCCATTAATTTTCTTAACTCGCTGTATCCCTTCCGGGGTCACGGGGTCACCAGAGCCTAACTTGGTTACTGTTGGGCGAAGGCGGGGTACACACTGGACAGGCCGCCAGCCTGACGCAGGGCCGCCATCGCTCCCACACACCCTCACAGTCACATCTATAGATACTTCAGTCATCAATCAACCTACTGGATGAAGCTTGCCTTTGGACGGTGGGAGGAAGCCGGAGAAAACCCCCGCATGCACGGGGAGAACATGCACACTCCACACAGAAAGGTTCCAGCCAGGACTTGAACCAGAGAGAGAAATCGTTTACACTGACTTATGGCTGCAGCCCAAGACTGCAGGAAACAGGGAGGAGTTTCAAAAGCCTTCAAATCTAAACTGAGATTTTGTACACATTAAAAATGAAAATGGTGTTTTTAACATGTTCTTGTAGCATTTTCCTCATGATGGATGATATGTAAAGAATGTCTGAGTATTTCTTAATTCAATTCGTGATGGATATCAGGAGCAGATAAAAACCTGCTGTTAAAAAAACCTCTAATCTGTGACATGGCAGCTGAAATGGGCGGGGCTAAAGTCTTCCTGCTCCACCCCATTCAGATGCCTCCACTTACAGACAAACAGATCGGTGAACATCTTTGTTTTCCTCGTCTGAGCTGGAATCCGGATCAGAACTGGACGGCTGGATGGCTCTGATACTGCTCACCGTTTTTGTTGCACCGCTAATGCTAGCTTTGGGGGTGTGAGGGGCTGTAAGCTAGTGGGCGAGAGTGTAAGTAAGGGGACGTTGGCATATCAGCGTGGGGTTACTTCACACCAACAGTCCCGCTCACAACTCAGAGGAACATTTCTATTGAACTCCTGCTGCTCTGCAGAAACAATGTCCTAGAAAACCACACAGGCTTTTAGGTTTTAGCTAAAAACAGCACAACCATCATTATAATTGCACTGGGAACGCTTTGGAAACAGATCAGAGGATGATCCACATGGGCCTTTAAAATTCAGGCTTCACACCAAACTAAAATGCTCACCGTTCAGTTTGAAAACCTGCAGCTCAGAGGACTATGTGAAGCAGAAGACAGACAAACTCAGGAGCATTTTATAATGTTTCTTTCTAAATAATTAGAACATGACTCAGAAATGAAGTGATAAAGTCTGCAGATACAACATTTCATGTTTTCATGATCTGGAAGATTTCATTATTGAAGATTACAAAAGCAACTTTTCAGTCAGTTTGCTTCCAGTCCTTTTATGTCTCACTGTGATCAGCATTTATGAAGTGAATCCATTTCTGCTGAATTCCTTTCTAATCCACTGAGCTGCACCACTACGGTTTCCTCCACTTCATCTGGGGGGGTTCAGGAGGAAATTTTCCATCTCCATTCCCCAGAGCGAGCGTCCGCTCTGCAGCTCGACATTTCCCATGAGTCTGTCTGTCTGTCACGGATGGAGAGCGGCTCTAAGCAGCCCCGTCCCATCTTAATCTGTTCTGCATGCTAAGCAGAACCCCCCAGCCCCCCACAGATTGTTATAAATGCTGTTTATGGTCCTGCTATGACAACTGTGAAGGGCATGGCGGAGGATTTATCGCAGGATTATCTCCTCAGCCAATGAATGGGACAGGACAGGGTTGTAAATGACCCCGCGGGGTAATAAAAGAAGACGCGGCTCCGCCGGGACAATAAGACGCAGAGGTGATATTATTATTAATATTAATACAATCAAAGACAGGCTGGCTTTAATTCTGCTGTTTGTTTTTGTGTGTTGTTGACTATGTGTTCTTATTTATTTAAAAGACAATTCTTTTTAAACTTTGTTTAGGCCTGGAGCAAAATAAAAAAATAAAAAAATCATTCCTGTACGGGACTCAAATGATGAAAAAATCTGCACTGGAGGCAGAAATGTCAGCAGTGAGCAGAGCAGAAAAAACCATTGTAATTGTTTCATTGACTTCCAAATCAGATAGGTAGAAAGATCACATCTACAACAGTGTCCTTGGGTCGATGCATCATTCATTTACAAACAAAACAATTTACAGTTCATTTGCAAGCAATAAAAGATGCATTATTAAATCATTTTAAAAACATCTAAATCAATTGAAAGTAACAGATAAAAACGGCATCATTAAGACTTTAAAAAAGAAATTACAACTATTTCAAAACTGACAGTGTATCATCATCCTTGAAATCAAGAATTTACTCTTAAAAAAGAATCAATAATAAGAAAAAATGTACTTTAATACATTTAAGACCTCAATGTTGTGAGTCTTTTAAACATTCAGCATTTCTGTAGCTTTCTGTAAAGTTTCTGCAGCTGCAGTTTGGATTTTCATATTTTTAGGAACATTGAAAGTATTTACAGTAAGATACAATCTGTTCTTCAGGTAAACTGTTTTGAATATTTTTATCATGAATATTTTGAATAATTCTTTGTAAAGTTCCTCCAAAAACACCACAGAAGATTGACTCATTGGATGTTTTGATGGAACATAGAACCCGAACTCGTCCTGTTGGACTCAGGAGTCGTTTGTCCTCAGTCCGGTTCTGATAAAACCCTTCAGAACAGCAGCCAAAAACAGAAAACTGAAATGCAGCGTGATCAGTCCACCACGTGTTTTACTGTTACTCCAGTATACAATCAGACAAACCAAAATAACTACAGCCCATTTTTACTCTGAGTTCTGTCAGAACTGCTTCCACTACAGTGTTTACAGTATGATGTACGCCTTTGTTTATTTAGGCACCATCTTGTTTACCAAGCTGATCAGAACAAACAACATGGTAAACTAATAAATCAGTGAACACATCTTTAATAAAAGATATGTGAGGATCATCTCCCTGAAGGAGAGGTCCCATCAGTGTTTGTTTGGAGCCACGGCAGGAAAAACGCCTGCGAGCTCGGAAAAATGGGTCAGGAAGACTCTGCTGCCAAATGCCCAACATTTTAATGAGCCCAGCACAGTCCCCGAGTTTGACTTGGTGTCTCTAACATATGGTGGCTGGTAGGGGGAAACGTGCAGTCCCTCCATGCCAACGTCCCCGGGCTCCCAAGGCCCTCAAGGCCCCTGGGGTGTCAGTTTTTAGAGCTGTGCCACTACACAGCAGCAGGACCGCCAGAGCCGCCACTGATCTGAGCTGAGTCCACAGAAAAAAAGCTTTGTGAGGAACACGACAGGAGAGCGCGCATGAGTGTGTGCTTTCAAACAGACTCCTGACACACACTGCACTCTCAAAATACCTGACAGAACACACGGAAACGCATCATCCTCACATCTCACCTTTGACCTGAAAAAGCAAGAGAAAAAGTTTCCTTCAACACTTTGTGATGGAGTCTGTGGAGAATGTTCTGTAAAGTTGGAGAGTGGTGGACGTCAGTGACACTGCTGTGCAGACTGATTACACTCCGTTGGGTATTTTAACAAATGCTTTGAAATTTCAGAATATTTGCTAAATTTGTTTGGATGACATGGGTTCCAGCTCCTCCTTTCTGTTCTGTTCTTTCCTTCCAAAGTTGACAGAATCATTACTCAGAACACCAGAGTTCTCTCAGGTACGTAACTCGGTTTACACAATGAACGTCATTCAACAGTTTCTGAAGCTGAGAAAGCAGCTTTGCACTGAAATGCAACACTTTATGCAATCAGCGCAAGTCAGCTGGTTCCAACAGAGAAACATCAACAGCAAACCTGTTGTGTAAACTGTGGACGATTTACGGTCACAGTCATGGTTCAAAGAGCGAGTGTCATTTTGCTCCGGTATTAAAGGGTTAAAGCTGAACGCTTCATCGTATGTTTTTACTAAATTACTCGCAACTCATTTTTATTAACTTGGAATTCTTCAACACAAAAACCATCTTTTGGTGCTCACTCAATTGTAGACATTAGAAACTTCATTCTTTTTAACAGTGTTTACATTTTTTAAAGAACTTTCTTATGTTTAAATCAATCAAAATACAAATATGAAACAGTGAAGATATAGACAGCCGAAAACATGCATTTCAAATATACAGAAATAGATCATTTCAAATACATAGAAACAGAGAAATATGGTTTCAATATTTATCACTTCTCTTCTGTTTTCAGACGCTTCTACAGATTCCAATATTCAATACAATGAAAACAGAATAACTTTGTCACGTTTGTCTAAGCCTCTGCCTGCTCCAAGTCCACCTTAAGAGGTGCGTTCTGCCTTAAATGTGGACATCCATCTGCCTATTATGTTGTCTATACAAACAAAACAGCTAAACAGTGAGATGTAAATGGAGGATTAAACAGACAGACTGTAAACCTTCAGCCGTGGAGAGAAACAATGAGACCGGCGTCCCCGGAGACTGCAGCTTAATCCCGCCAAACGCTTAAATCCCCCATTAAATATTTAATGAACACAAAGAGAGACCTGAGCATGTTAACGTGAATAAAGCAGAGACTTTCCACGTGTTGAAGGGAAGATGCTGCTGCTGACGAGCGTCCTGAGCGACTCAAACATCAGACGAACAGTCACGGCTGACAGGAGGCGGGCGGGGGGACATCATGAGCTGTTTTATGAGAAAAGCGGTCGGCAAAATGTCAATTTACTGGCTTAATTACCAAAACACTGTTTTTGTTCCTCCTGATCCTGAAGCTCACAGCAGATTGTCTTCATCTGCTGCAGTATTGACAGGGTTTTTATTTTTTTTGTGATGGCAGACTTTATTTGTTTGCTGATGCAGCAGTTATCAGCAGGATCACATATATCGATCTCACTTTGATGACTTTTAGAAAACGTGATCAAACATTCATGCTGGGAGTCCAATGTTTTAATCAAAATCCAGACTCTTATTTCTTCATTTATGGATAAAGAAGCTCATCCTTTGACTTTCTGGGTCACATCGATGCTGGAGCCTATCCCAGCAACTGTTAGGCAAAGTGTTGCAAACTTTCCTGTTTTATTTTTGTTACAGACTGCTGTGTTCTATTTTTATCAAACATCCCATGTTTTTAACACAGACTAGAGTTTTTAATCATAATCTTCCTGTGATTTTGCTGTAGACTCTGAACTTGTAATGGTAGACTGGTGGTGTTATCATAAAATCTGGTGTTTTCTATTGCAGTCTTCCAGGGTTTTTGTGTCATAAATTTCCTGTATTTTTATCGTAGACTCTAGTTCTTTTGTTATAAACTAAGCGTTTTTTATTAAAAAACTTGCAATATTTTTTAAAAATGACGTTTCTTTCTAGGTAAAAACCAAAGAGAACAAAAATCTGTTTCATTTTCATTTGACTTCAAGAAGTGCTAATCTTAAATTTTTGGGGAAAGACTACCACTTGATTCTTTTGTCGTCCTTTTCTGAATGAAAAAAATAACAAAGCCTTACTGACATAATAGGAAATAAATGGTTTTGGCTGCAGCCTCACGATCCCTCTTCAAAGTTAAACAGCCATAAACAGGCTGCAGGAACTCTGACCTTCACAAAGTAACCGAGCAGGAAAAGCCAATGATGTGAACAAGGCCCGCTCGGCCTTCACAGATTATGATAAAATATGTCTCCCGGTCATGAAAAGATAACTGCGTGTCTCCCTGTGACAGATATGGGCTCGCCATTTTAATAACAGGTCATTTCTGCAGCACTAAAATGTTTTGCTGCGAAGCGTGCAGCTTCATGCACGCCAGTCTACATGAAGCGCCACAAAGTAAGATGGACCACAAGGAGATAAACACTTCACAACCCAACAAGAAAACCTCTATCTGCATTGTTGCTTTTAAAAATCACGATAAAATGTAAGCCCCCCCCAATCTGTAACAGATGACCCGAATATCTGCTCAGATTCAGAGATCACAGAGTTTATGTTGGAGATCTGAACAAATAAAAAATAAAAGTGTACAACCATAAAAAACATTTGATTGAAATTTAAGTTCAAAAATTCAAAAATGGGAAGCTCGCATCCACTTTGCATTGAAAAAAAATTTAAAAGCCAAAGAACAGTTTTCCTCATGCTTTACCATTATGGAGTTAACTGCTTCAAAAAAAAAAAAAAAAAAACTAAAGAGTGACATCCATGACGACAGGCTGAATACAGATTAAACAATACTGAAAACTCCCTCAATCCAGTCTGAAACCAGCCTGATTCTAGCCAGAAACCGGCCTGATGGTAGCTTAAAAACCAGCCTGAAATCAGTCTGAATTTCTTATAAAATCTGAAACCAGCTGCTGTTTAGCCAAGCAGTTGCAGGAAATGACTGTTGGATCATTCAGCTTCATCAAGTGCAAAAAATTGCCCTCCTTTCCTGTTGTCATGGAGATGAATTCTAAACCATAAGTTGATTTTGGTTGTGAATATACACGTATAAAGAGTTGATATGCTAGAAACTGTGATACTCATGCAGCCACATAGTCCTTTCAGACTATGTTCTAATGTTAGCCCCTGTAGAACAGGTTGACGGTTCCTAAGTAAAAAGTTAAATCCAAGAAAGGAAAACTGAAGGAAGACAACAGCAGATACAGAAGTTCCATAATTTACATCTTTTAAAAAAAATGTCAGTATCTGACAGTGATGGTGGGCTTTGGGATTTCTGTCTAATTCTTTTAGAGCTTGTTTGTGTTTCGGTGGGTTACGGTTGTTATGTTGGCTGATGCCCAACTGGTTCAGCAGTATGATAAGTGTGACATGATCACTGCATCAAAGGACAGATCAGCTGACTCCTAATATATCTAAGATTGAATAAGTTCAGGGCTGCACGGTGGCGCAGTGGTTAGCGCTCCTGCCTCACAGCAAGAAGGTTCCCGGTTCAAGTCCTGGCTGGGGGACCTTTCTGTGTGGAGTTTGCATGTTCTCCCCGTGCATGCGTGGGTTTTCTCCGGGTACTCCGGCTTCCTCCCACCGTCCAAAAACATGCTTCATAGGTTAATTGGTTACTCTAAATTGTCCCTAGGTGTGCATGTGAGTGTGCATGGGTGTGTGATTGTGGCCCCTGCGACAGACTGGCGACCAGTCCAGGGGTGTACCCTGCCTTCGCCCATGAGTAGCCGGGTTAGGCTCCGGCAACCCCGTGACCCCGAAAGGGATAAAGCGGATTGGAAAATGAATGAATAAGTTCACTTTCATTTTGTTAAGAGTTTCCTTTAAATGGTGTTTAAAATCAAGGTGTGAATCAAAAATTACTCCAAAGTATTTGAATTCTTGGATGAACAGGATCTCTGTTAAACACAAACCAGAAGGACATCTGCATCCCCACTGAGCTTTCTTTCACTGTCAGTTCTCCAAATCCTAGGGAAGATGCAGATCAGTGACGAGTTTTCACGAGGTTGGAGCTTTGTTAGAAATGATTCATAAATCTGTGTTTGTTCTTTTGTGGGGACCAAAAAGATCACTATGAACGCTCATTGCTCTGAATCAAAATGTGATTCTTCTGATCTCATCATTTTTGTAATGTCAGACAGTAGAAGACAGAAATGACAGCCATGCCACGACCTGAAGCTCACGGTTTGAGGAAGAGTGATGATGAGCTCTCACAAGAACTATTCCAATGCGGTGCTGCAGAAAAAAGCATGTCAGCTCAGCCTAAAAATCATCGTGTGATCTCACCATCAGGTTGCTAGGAGGATTCAGCGGGACACAGAAATGGGGAAATGTTGGATGTGTCCCGATGCTGGACAGATCCTACATGCATGCTTGTAATTTGTTTGGAAGTCCTCCAGAGTGAAAAGCTTTTGGAGAGAAAGGACCAGCAGCCGCTGAGTGTCTCGCCCCCCAGAGAAGCCAGGAATTAGTGCGACACGGAGGACGTGGAGTGTGTGTGGTCCTTTCAGTCGCCAGGCGACACGCTGGAGAAGCTGTCAGCTGGCTGGACTGCCGCTGAATCCTGGTGAGAGGAGAAGGAGGAGGAGGAGGCCCAGCCATTCTCTAACAGCCTTTCTCATTCACAGTCGGGCAGCTGAGAAATAAAAGCTCAGAGGAGACAAAAGGAAAGTAAAAGACTGCTCGCTAGTTTATGTTGTCCAAACAAAGTGCGAGTCCTTCTAGTGGGAGAAAGTGAGTGAACCGCGCTTTGTGTGGGACTGAAAGGCTGTGAGCAAATACGGCTGGAAGTGCTCTGTTAGTTTTACCGATTTTCAGCTGCAGCGATTTTTTTAAGCTTCAGTCCAGACAAAGAGAGCAGTGAGATCATTTCCAAACAAGAAAGTTTACCAAGCCGCACATTTTAGCCGCTCAATACGACCCATTCAAACACTAACGGTACACTCAGTAACTGTGTGAAGGCTAAAGAGACACAATCAAGGCTGAAAGAACACAATCAATGCTGAAGGAACACAATCAATGCTGAAAGAACACAATCAATGCTAAAGAAACACAATCAATGCTGAAGAAACACAATCAATGCTAAAGAAACACAATCAATGCAGAAGGAACACAATCAATGCCAAAGAGACACAATCAATGCTGAAGAAACACAATCAATGCTAAAGAGACACAATCAATGCTGAAGAAACACAATCAATGCTAAAGAGACACAATCAATGGTGAAGAGACACAATCAAGGCTGAAGGAACACAATCAATGCTGAAGAAACACAATCAATGCTGAAGAGACACAATCAATGCTGAAGAAACACAATCAATGCTATAGAGACACAATCAATGCTGAAGGAACACAATCAATGCTAAGTGAACACAATCAATGCTAAGTGAACACAATCAATGCTGAAGAGACACAATCAATGCTAAAGAAACACAATCAATGCTAAAGAAACACAATCAATGCTGAAGGAACACAATCAATGCTGAAGGAACACAACCAGTGCTACTGATCTTCTGTCTCCTACCCCATCCCTGGCGGAGGGAACAAGACCCTCAGCAGCGGCGGCCTTGTCTTTTGCGTGTGGGCCTCTCTAGTTCTCTGGCAAAGACCATGAGCAGGTGATCACATTCCATCTGAATCTGGATGGTCCAACAAAACGAAGGACACTAACATAAGTAGTATTGATAAAGTTGAGTTTAATTTACAAAAGGGGTTTATACAAATATACACCTTGTGTGTCAGATGATTTCTAACCCCCGATTGTAACAGTAAAATCTGTCTAACAGCATAGGCTCTCAGCTCAAATCTGTTTGCTCAGCTGTTGGACAGGACAAGCTGAAAAAAACAAAACAAAAGATCACGTTCAATGCTAAAGAAACACAATCAATGCTAAAGAAACACAATCAATGCTGAAGGAACACAATCACTGCTAAAGAAACACAATCAATGCTAAAGAGACACAATCAATGCTAAAGAAACACAATCAATGCTAAAGAGACTCAATCAATGCTGAAGGAACACAATCAATGCTGAAGGAACACAATCAATGCTGAAGAGACACAATCAATGCTAAAGAAACACAATCAATGCTAAAGAGACACAATCAATGCTAAAGAAACACAATCAATGCTAAAGAGACACAATCAATGCTATAGAGACACAATCAATGCTGAAAGAACACAATCAATGCTAAAGAAACACAATCAATGCTAAAGTAACACAATCAATGCTAAAGAAACACAATCAATGCTGAAGTAACACAATCAATGCTAAAGAAACACAATCAATGCTAAAGGAACACAATCAATGCTGAAGGAACACAATCAATGCTGAAGAAACACAATCAATGCTAAAGAATAATTGTATTTGACTCATAGTTTGGTCCATTCAGGAATTGTATGAATGCTGTAAAGCAGCTAAAATTTTAGCAACATGATAGCTGTTTTGCAAATTTGGCTTCTAATGGATTTTTTAAGCATAATTTTGATCAGACCCGGAGCGACTTAGCCTCATACAGTGACAGGAAGTGCCAGCAGTGGCAGAACGACTGGGCCTCAACCAGAGGCAAGCAACACGAACTGGCAGCGGACCCTGCCCACTGAACCTGGAGAGGATGCACCCTGACTGGCCCAGCCCTACGAGGAGCAGCAGGGATTCCTCAACCTACTGCCCTGCAAACTGAACAACACAAAAAGAAAGATGCCAGGCGGCAGAGCAGGCGGAAGGGGCAAAGAAATGGCCACATGAGATGACCCTAACGATCTCTGGACTTTATGTCAGGTGAGCTGACAAAACTAACATCCCAACAGGAGCGAATGATTGAACAGACGGAAGAAGTAAAAGCATTAAGAGTACTGTTATTAGAAAAAGACAAAAAGATAGCTACTCTTGGCAGGGCAAGGCAAGTTTCTTTGTTTCGCTCATTTCATGTACAAAAACAATTCAAAGTGCTTTACATAAAAGAAGAAAACAATCAAAACATCAAAGGTGTGATCATTACAATAAAATTTGAAGAAACTTAAAAAGAAGTGAATTTAAAACAGCATAGATAAACAGTGCAGATTTAAACTATTGAATAAAAATGAATCAAATGCAGCTGAGAACAGGTGGGTCTTTAACCTGGATTTAAATACACTGAGTGTTTCAGCTGATCTAAGGCTTTCTGGAAGTCTGTTCCAGATCTGTGGAGCATAGAAGCTGAATACAGATTCTCCATGTTTAGTTTAGACTCTAGGAACTGACAACAGACTGGATCCTACTCTAGAGCAAAGAGTGGATGAACTTGAGCAATACCCAAGAAGAGAAGACCTAGTGATATCTGGGTTAGAAACTCGTCACAAAACTTATGCAGCAGCAACAGCAAACACCGACTCAACAGAAGATGCTCCTGAGGAGCAAGAAACACTTGAACAACAAGATATTAGTTTCCTGTACACAGTGGAGCCATTTCTATTTGTCACTCATTACCCAAGATATCAGATTAAGCAAAACTGACTATCATCATGAGATTTAGAAAGTAGAAAAGTGAGAAATAATGTACTACAACAAGCAAAAAAACTGAGAGTCTAATGTGTACATAAACAAGCATTGAACAAAAAAAGATGGCTCCATTGCCAGAGAGGCAAGAAAATTGTATCTACATGGACCAGTAATGGGAACATGTGGATTAAAGAAAAAGTAGGGTCACAAGCCAAAATGATTGAAGGAACTAGAAAAGCTTAGTAATTGAAGAAATAAGAAAAGTGGCCTAAAACATTAAAAATAGGACTTCAAAAATGTAATAATTGCAAATTGAATGAATGTCTGTAAACAAAAGAAAGATACACATATCTACTTATGGATACATCACTACAAAGTAAACTTTATAGTAAAATATATGATCTGGGAAAAGAATTGGATACAAATTTGTCTCTTCACTTGAATAAATATTCCAATGATCTAAAATTGAATGAGTTTATCAAGAAAGGAACGTTATCAATCATCCATTTTAACATAAGGAGTCTGACATGTAATCATGATAAAATTCAGGAATTTCTAACACAAAATGGTAAAGGATTTAACATCATTGTAGTATCCAAAACATGGTTGAAAGACGAGGACACTGAAACAATTCATATAGAGGGATATGACATGAAAAGTTTAGACAGAAAAATAAAAAAGTGGTGGGTCGCACTGTATATAAAGAAAGACTTAAAATATATACTTGTTAACAAAATGATAACTGTCCTTATAAATATAATGGAAATCCTGACTGTAGAATAATTGCTGAAAAAACAAAAACATCATAGTTACCTGTATTGGGTTGTTTACAGACGCAATATTCAGTTTATTCTATGGAGTCTGGAATAAGTCTGTCTATATATGTGGTGACTTTAACAATGATCACTTAAGCGTGTCAAAGACTAGCAATGACTTTTTAAACTCTATGTATAGCCTGGGGCTATGTCCCTTGATAAACAAACCAACTAGAATCATTGCACAAAGTGCAACAATTACAGACATTAAATTCCCAAAAGTATCAAAAGATCTAGAAAGACATAGTGATGACTAATGTGAACAACACAACAAAATCACAACCCAAAACAAAACTATAATTTTACAGCTGTTAGAAACTGCAGTGACTGCAGGTGATTTAATTTATTTTCTCTCTGTACCCACATGGTCTTGTTCTGATGGGTTCTTGTCTTTGAACCGGGGAACATTCCTGTTTCAGGCTCATCCATGTGGTTAAACGGAGACTATACATTGAAACGGTTGTTGGTGTTTTCTATTCACGGTTACATTGGAGTATTTTTGTCTGTTTCTTGGACGTTTCTTCTCTGGTATTCGGGTGTATTTTTCATGGATCCTCAGACTTTTTATGGCAAGTTTCAGAACGTTTTCTCAGGCTGAGGCAGCTGAGTCAACAGCGCTGTGTCCGGGTTGGGAGTCGGCGTCCACGGCCACTTAGAGACACTGAAGTGTTTGAACAGATCTTGTTTCAATTAGTTGTCAAAGAAAGACTAATTAAAAGGCTACAAAGACGCTATTTGAATGCAAACGCGGCGGCAAAAAGAGTCTCCGGGGTGCATTAAGAGGAATCAGTTGTGCATTAACACTCCAGAGAAACACAAAGGCCTCGCTCCCCTCCTTTCTTTCTCTTGGAGCAGAAGCCAGAGGAGCCCCCACCCCCCCACCTCCATCATCAAGCCCATAAAGCCTGGGAGGAGCAGAGAAGCTGGCTCCAATCCCGGCCTGACAGAGAAGCTGCAGGTGCCGGATGACGGATTGTAAAGACAGAGGGAGGTTTGGACGCCCGTTTATACAATTTACCCCCCATCACCACACACCACCCCAAACCTGATGTGAGGAAATAACTTCTGGAGAAAGCCAAAATCTTTGCTTCAAAACAATTGTTCACATCCGTCTGTTGGTGTCCAAGCTTTAGTCCCAGCTTCCCTTACGGGTATCTGCAGGTGAAAAATGGTGTAGAGTGTAGTTTGTGTGGACGTCCTACAGGTTTCCATGGGCACTTGTGGATCCTGTGCACACCCTGTGCATGCAGCATTTGTGTGTGGTCAGTAAGGAGCCTCAAGAGAACTGCAGACACACCAGCACTCCCTTTAAGATGCAGCCGCTCCTCTCTGTGACCCTGCACGGATCCGGACAACCCAACACCCCACAGAACCCGCACAGGTGGATGTGTGCGTGTTCAGACTGGAAAAGGTCGTTGGTCCGGGTCGAGTCCTGGACCTTGTGTTTGTTTGGATTCAGACTGCCATCAACCGGACATTTCTGTTTCGAGCCAAAAGCTTGTAATCAAACAACGTGTCTAAAGATCTGAAGTGTGGGGAAAGCAACGACAGAAAGAATAATGGAAGTCCTGCACTTGGTAATCCTTTTCGGGATAGTTCACTTATTCTACTTTACATTTCGCTGACCAATGTGGAACGTCTGTTTCAACGTCAGGAACAACACTTTTTACGGCTACGTTGGTACAGTGGAGGCATGCTGCAATGCGGTTACTGAGAAGACAACGGTTAAGAAGCTACGCTGATAAGTGTTTCTGGCAGATTGTTGGGAAACCAGTGAGAAGCGATGTGTTTTAGGTTCAGTGTGGTTTCAATGAACCTGCATTCATCCCATCACATTTCAGTGAGTTGCTGTGTCTCATTAGTTGCTTCCTTCCTTCTCTGTTTGCATCCCATAATGCCTGGCTACGGTGGCCGTTTTGGTCAGTTGCTCCACTCCGAGCACAGAGCCTATTTTGACCGATTGAAAACAAATTGAACAAACCTTGAAAGATGGGTCCTTCAGCGGTTCCTGCTCCAGGACTAGGGTCTGTTTGGGTGAATTCAGACTGAACATTTGTTCCAGATTATTGGGTAAACAAGCTCTGCTTTACTTTTTTTTTTTTTAACTTGTCCTGTCCAACAGCTGAGCAAACAGAAATGAGCTGAGAACCTCTTGTATTAGACAGATTTTACTCTTACAATCGGGGGTTATAAATCATAGTGAACACAAAATGTATGTTGGTATAAGCCCCTTTTGTAATTTAAACCAAACTTTATTAATATATATATATATTTTTATTTGTGTCTTTTTTGTTGGACCGGACGGAAAAGGAAAGGGGGAAAAGGAGAGAGTTGGGGGGTGGAGGGGGGGAAAGAGAGATGGTGGATTATAGAAGTTAGAGAAGGACTACTGTGAAGGGAAGATAGAGTTGTTAATCTACAGGCAACAAAATGCTGGAGCTTATACCCATTAAAATAGTGAGTGTTGGTCTAAAATGGACGGGGCCTGTCCACATACTCAGCTGTTACATACCTGCCGGCTCCAAGAGTGTTCACAAACTTGTCCACATCCAGTTCACACGCACACTTGTGCATACCAACCAACACATGTAAAGCATTACATTCTGTCATGCACACTATTTGAAGGTGCAAAGGTGAGCCGACGCCTGTGCTCAGGTGAATGTTATGTTAAGCTGAAGTGGATGATGGAATGCACAAAAAAGGAGGGAGAACTCCCAAGCTCTGCTTTACTTTAAGTGGATCAAATGTGACTGGTCTGAATCCACCTTAAAAATGCCGGTTTTTCAAACATACTTCCATCTCTGTGGTCCTCATGGTTCTGTCCAGGTGAAACCACAAGATTATGCTGCAGATTTAAACACTTGCTGCATTTCTATTAACTATGAAATTGCGCTAATTGGATTTGTGATATAAAATGTGCTTAATGGAAACATCAGTTTTGAAAAAAACTCGCATTTATGGAAAAAAAAAGATTTTGTGCTTGGAGGAGGTGGTTTTTAAGGTGCACCGAGATTGACATAATCCAAAAGCTGCCGCGTAAACACATTTTTTGAATGAATGAGTGGCATGACCAACAGCTGGATACCACGGTCAGCTGTGCAGGCCGTTTCGGCCACCTCAAGAGGCGTCTGTTGTGTTCAGCTTTAGTTATGGACCTAGGCGTGACTGGGCGAAGCAGAAAGAAACGTGAGCGTGTGGAAGAAGAAGTGTTGTTTTGAAACCTGTAGCCTGATGCAGTGTGTTCATGTTGAAAATAAAGTCCAGTCATAATATACAGATGTGAATGACTGCAACTGCCACACATAACAGCGTCATGAAGTTACACGCACTTCTGACGTACGGGTGATGCTGTGGTACGGTGTCCTTATGCCACATTCTAGTTTATAAGATGAGAGAACTGGCTCCTTACTGACCCCACACAGATTCTGAACATACGAGGTGTGCACATGATATGTAAGTGCCCGTAGGACGTCCACACAAACTACACTCTAGTTGTCTAATTTCTTCATTCCCAGCAGTCAGGCTGTAGCAAAGAGCGCGCACGTATCACGTGAACAGCACTAATGGAATCCTTGTTTCATCTGCAGGATTTAGAGGGTTAAAAAAATGAAAAAGGTGAACAACACGCCTGCGTCTCACCTAGTTCCCCTTACTAACCCTTACATGTTGTAGAAGTGTTCACTTCGACCTTCCATTGAACAAGGATTTACCTTTGACCTCTTCCTGATGCTTTTCTGCATCCAGCTGCACACACGCCCATTCAGCTGACATTACTGATGAGCCAATTACAATCAGACCCTGCGTTTGCAGCATTCCACACAGGGGGGCGTCTTAAGGGATGTAGTTAGCCACTGGAGAGAACATAAAGGAGAAACTTGAGCCACTCCATGTCTGTTCCTTAGGGAGACATTGGTTCTGTCCAGCACACTGATGGTAAACTAATGCTCTGGATAACCCAGATGTTTCTATTTCATCCTTTCTGAGACATTGTTAGTCTTATAACTGTTTTTTTTCTTCGTTGTGTTGAGCTCAGTCAACACAGCCCCTGATTAAAAGGCAGGGACGCTACACTTGCGCACCAGTTCTGCTGAATTTCTGTGTTAAAGATTTAAACTTTTGGTGTAGATTTGTTTTCATGATGGTGTTAGTAAACAGTATCAATACGTTTCAGATGTGAAGCTCAGTTGGGTTTTTCTGATGGACCCTCTGGAGGAAGTCTTCATGGCAGGAGCCAGCAGTCGAGGAGCGCAGCGACTCTTCGTCTCTGCTGAGGCTCTTCTCTTCCCCTTGGCAATGTCAGGCGCATCACCAAGAATGCAATCTGTCGCTGTGTGGTGGCTGCCAGCGCCTGAATAAATCATTTATCTCAGCTAGAGGTGAGGAGGTTTGATTTCATGTGTGACCCAGATAAACGCTCCACTGTCAGAGATGAACCTCCACCGCCATCAGCCTCAGCAGGTCCAAATAAGAGCTCACACACACCGCTATCACCGCCATTTCACTTAAATCACCCGCTACAAATGGGTTTATACTCAATTGCAGAAGCAGGAAACAGTCAGAAGGTTTCATCAGTCAAACTTCTAAAATAAATTAAAAATATATTTTCCAAAGTCTGAATAAAAACCACAATCAGAGTTTTGATATTCTAATAAAAACCTGAACTGACCAGATGAAAGAGTTTTTGAAAATGTGTAAGAAATAAAACTCAAATCTTTGAAAAAAAGAGAAGAAATGTTCTGCGCTGAACTTTTACCTCAGGAATATTAACCTCTTTGGCTCATGAACATCTTTGTCAAATTTCTATTTAAAATAGAAACACAGTCCAGGTAACTCAGGTGGACATGTGACCCTCAGAAGCTGCCTTTAACAGTAGCATCTGCAAACATCTGAACCTCAAGTGCACATCTGCCACCAAAAAGGAGATTTATTGTTGTTGAGCATCCAGATCTACAAAACTCTACAATATATAGTTATTCTTTATAAACACAATGAAAGTAGGACCTCTGTGACGATAGGGTTGAAGCTGTGCTTCAACGTCATTCATGCCCTCCAGACGTTTTTAGTCACAGCTTTATGGACCACACCTCACCAGGTCCTTTCCAAACGGGTCAATGTTGACGTTTGAGGGCGTTATTGGTACCCACAACCAGTGGTGCAGTCCAGCATTCACACACAAGAACCACAATGCTCATCAATGTGCTTAGTGTGTATTGATCAGCATTTAGTCAATGGATATGTATTGTTTAAACATAAATGTGTTGCAAGAAACAAAAGATTTCTTCAAGTCATTATAAGTTTGACTTTATCAGTCAACACTATGGGTTCCCAAATATCTCAGAGCACAACGCCCAGATTTGTTGCACAAGACACACACCCCTGCCCCCTGCCGCCCCCACTATCAATGATCTAACAGTTGTCTTTTATTTTGTCAAAGTGAAATTGTCTAAAGCTGCACAATGCAATATCTTTTACTATTCAAAATTTGTATTATTATTTTCATTAATGTAATCACTGCCATGGCAACCACACTACTTGTGTGCATGGCAAAATCACAATAATGGATTTCACACTCTATGGAAACCATATTTTGGGGGATTTACCATTAGGTCCAAATTATAAAACTAAAATCATTACATCGTGAGACTAAAATTACATTTTTTTAAGGGTAACACAACAGGACAGTTGGAGGCGGACTCCACCCTCAGCCCAGATTTGGAAACTTCAAAAAAAGGGGCAGGACTAAGGCAGGCGAGATGAGAAACTGGAGCTGCTGAGCATGATGAGATGAAACTTCTAAAATGTTGTGGGACTTAAATGGGGTTAGGAAACTGTTAATAAGAAACTTATTCATAAATAAAAAGTTGTATTCATAAATACAAAGTTGTGCACAAATTTATTTTTTGTGCACAACTTTGCAGAGAAAATATGAATACAACCTTTAATTTTACATTTCACATGTCTGTTTTGAATACGACTCTTGCTTGTCTTGAATACAAATATCTCCTGTTAAATCGCTGTCAAAAATACGTCACGGGGTCACAGGCATAAACATCGAGTCCCGGAGCATCGATTCATATCAAAGATCATGATAGAATTAAACTTTTTAGAATGATATTGATCCCCTGACAGGAAAATTATACCCAGCTCTGCTGAAAAAAAAGATATAAACAGCCAAGTCCTGGCACTTTTTTTTTTTTTTTTTGGCCAGGCGATATCAGTGGAGCATAAAAACAATGAAACGGACTCAGAAGTGGTGGCAAAATAAGAGATGTTAAGGAGAAAAGTAAAAAAAAAAAAACGCCCAAGCAGGCAGCACAGGGATCCCTGTCTCTCTGGCAGAGGGAACGTACCTTTGTACAACACAGGCCAGCGGTGGCATATTAACGTGGGGGATCCCCGCATAGCCAGGCAGCTACCCGGGACAGGAGGGGCGGCCGCACCCGCTTCAGGCTCTGGCAGCACCGTGGAGATAGCCAGCGGGCTAAGAAAATGGATGAAAATAACAATAACAGCTATGCTAACTCAGAGCTAAAGTAGGCTAACTGGCAGCCAACCGTAACAATAGTTTAAAAAAAAATTAGAAACAGAAAGACATTTGGGTATTCTGATCCTACTGACTTTTTTTGTTTGTTTTTACTGCAGTCAAAACTCAAAAATTCTAAATTCAAACTACACTTTGGATCACAGGACAAACAGCAATCCCAAAGAAACATGTTTTTGGTCCTTCTATAAATCAGGACAGACATTTTAAGTGTTCTGTTTTTTATTGAAATCCTGCAATATTAGGAAATATAAATATGATATAAAAGAAAAGTGAAAGTATGAGTTTAGACATTCAAGTTTTTCCTCTGCCACTTACATAAATGGCTTTAAGTTTAGCATAAACCTGCATACAGGCAAAGACAAATATTCAAATCAAGAGTCTAAATTGAAAAGACAATACTACCATGTAGAGATTTAGTGGTTATAGACATTTTTATGTTGGATAGACATCATAATTCCATGCCTTCAAGACTTTTAAAGACCACTGTAACCTGTTTAAAACCAAAACTAGCTAGCTAGCTGATGATGCCCTGTTTAGGTTAGATGCACAATCAATTACATCCAGATGTTAGCATTGTTCACCACCCCTATAATTATTTTAAATACATGCAAAAAATGGGCAGAAGAAAATAACTTCCGTATTAAACTGAAGTGATTGTTCTTTTATTACTTACAGAAGATTCCATTGTAAAGCTGACTGTCTCCTCCGTGCCTCGTGCAGTAGTATACCCTTCTCCTATGATTGGGCCTGCTGTCGGATCTGGCAACACAAGGAATTGTGGGATACCATCCTTTTTGCCTGTCTGGTCAGCTTTGGGTTTAAGTGTGGGGTTTTTTTCAGTGTGTTTGTTTTCTGGCAGTTTTACTCTGTTTGTCCTTAATTATTTTATCCTGATGTGTTTATTTCTTTGTGCACCATCAGTGAGAGGGAGGTAGAGGGCGATGACCCCCTTGTGATGTTCGCCCTTCTTTGTATGAAAGTATAAGCCCCAGTCCACAAATGCAAACTGTCGACTTCAAAACTGGATTTACACATTTTCATTAATAATGAACATAAAAACAAACTGATGTGTCCCGTGTCCATATTGAGTATTATTATTGTGGCAACACACACTCACTATCCAGAGTGGAGTGGTGACAGCATCTAAGAACCTGACAGCTTGACCCCTCTCTCCTCGCGGTCCAAACACTGAGTACCTGCAAAATAATGGCATGCATGTCAGAGCTTAGCCTTCAGCTTTCCTCACAGTCTGACAAACTGTCAAACAGTCTGAAAGCAGCTCAGCTTTCAGAGTAGGGCTGTGACAGAAGCTGACAGAACACTTGGAATGATCTAAAATAGATTTTGGACAAATATGTGTTTGAACAATCATTTCTCTGTGATTTAGAGACTTCTTTTCAGATAATTTTAGGACATCACTGAAGGCTTTACAGGCCCTGACGGTAGCCGATAGCTCGGATACATTTTTTTAGCATCTTCTTGTAGTGATGGGCAGATGAAGCTTCATGGACCATTGAAGCCTTTCATCCAATTGGTTTACTCCAGTATAATCCTTCATGGAACTTAATTTGCTCTAGGAGGACATCTAGTGTAGAAAAAAGCCTACATATCAGCAAAATAAAGAAGTTTACAAGTTTACAGGTGTAAACTCCCATGTACTTTCTGTGTGTGTGTGCTTACTTATTTATTGATACAAATATTTTTTTAAATCCTTTTTCAAACTCAAAGGAGAATTAGGAATTAATTAAAATGATCATTTAAAGTGAGGTGAGAGTGAAAATTGATTTAGATTTTATGGGTTCTGGTGCTGAACCGGTACTTTAAAGGTGGGGGGTTACGTGATGTGTGGGTTGGGGGGGGGGGCTATCTATAGACTAATTAGCTTGTTTTTTAAATATTTTTCTTGGAGTACAGAACATTTTTGTTACCAAGTACTTTAAGTTCTGCATAAAATAATATTGAGGATTGATTAACATTGTGATGGTCTCTAAAGGTGGAATAGGTGCTTCAAAAATAAAAAAGTAAAAGCATAGACATCAATACAATCAAACGGATCATCTCTGACGCCACATTGACTGCTATAGTCCCTTACTTGAAGTTTGAATTCTCAGCTCACGGGCGCAGCCATATTGGCTGCAGTTAACTCCACCTAATGCAGAAGTTCCAAACATGGAGAAGAGAGGCGGGACCAAATCGAGTTAGTTTTTGTTTGCCCTCTTTTGTTTTTGTCCACTCCCACGATTTATGCCTGTCTGCGGTCTCACCATGCTATCAGCTAACGGCTTTAGCTAAAGGGTCAAGCTCAGCAATGCAGCGATGGAATAATATTTACATCATGAATCTTTATCAGTAAGTACTTGGTGTTTTACACATAATATGTAAAGCGATGCAAGTGACATCTAGACAAGAATAAAAACATATTTACATGCATTATGTTTTTAGTAAGAACCGCCTTCCAACTCATAACAACTTCCAAATTGTTAATATTTCAAATCAAAACCTATCTTATTGTAGCCTTTATATACAGATTTGAAAACAATACATCAGAACAGAAATACATGAACGAGTAAAACCTCTTTTTTTTATGTTTACATCTTAGTGGAGTTGAACATACTGTCATTAACCTCTTTAGACCTGAACTAATATTTGAGCTAACCCTTTGCACACACAGTCACAGGGCCAGTTAAACAGAATTAATTCATATTACTGAGGTAATGTAACCTAAAATGTTATGTCTACACATGAAATTCAATTCAGTTTTATTTCTATGGCCCAATTTCACAACCACAGCCGTCTGAGTGGGCTTACAGCGGTATTTATGCAAAGAATATAAAGTCAGTCATAAAATATAAGCAATAGCTGGTTGCTAAACTAAATTAAACAGACTAAACTGAACTGGCATCCCTGACCTTAGACCCTCCTTCTCGGTGAAGAAAAACTCATTAAAAAAAACTTATCTTGAGGAAAAAATAAGAAACCTCAGGAATGTCCACATGAAGGAGGGATCCTCTCGCAGGATAGACAGGTGATGTGTTAGAACTGTTAAAGAAGAATTAGCTTATCTAACTCTACAACTGCATGTTTGAATAGTGTAGCAGATGAGCTTCATCCAGATGGAAGTGGTGAGATGAGCCAGAGACGAGGTCCATGACCAAAGACAGGAGCACAGACAATCCACCCGGAATCAGGAATCTCTCCCGTTCCCCCAGAGGAGAGTGGGAAAGACAGACAACATATGAATCACACTGCACCAAACAGAAGCATGGGGAACTAAATAAAATATAGTACTGATAGAGTAATGATAAAGAATAGAGGAGAGAAGAAATAGAGGACAGAACCCCAGAGCACCAGACTTTCCCAGCTTCTAACTTCTAGTATCCTGCTAGCAACTAAATGGTATTGAAAATTAATTCAACATGTTAATGGTAAATTGCATGTAATATGGCACAGATAGCGGATGTAATAATACTAATAATAATGGAAAATATGCAGTGTTAGGATGTCAATATAAGTATATTATTACTCTAAACTTCATTACAGTAGGTGAGGTAGGACAGCAGTACGTTAAATAATCTCTGATTACTAGCTAGTCTGACAATAATCCTGTCCAAAGAGGAATGTTTTAAGTCTAACTTTGAATGTAGAAACTGTGTCAGCCTCTCTTTTACATGAGCTGGGAGTTTATTCCATAAAACAGGAGCTTGGTGGATAAAGGCTCTACCTCCAACTGTGCTTTTAGAAATTCTAGGAACCACAAGCAGTCCTGCATTTTGTGAGTGAAGTGTTCTGTTTGGTTGGTAAGGCTCTATGAGATCTTTAATATAGGATGGGGTCATACCATTCAAGGCCTTATAGGTTAGCAGGAGGATTTTGAACTTGATTCTAGATTGAACTGGGAGCCAGTGAAGTGAAGCTAACACAGGAGTAATGTAAAAAGAAAATAGTTGATCCAACTTAAATGAATCACTTCAATTGGTAACACATAATTGAGTTAAGTTTATTCAATCTAATTTCATGTGTTTATCTAATTTATTTTGTTTACGTACCTCGAAATAACGAATTCTTTTAACTCAATTTTATGTATTGTTCAAATTTAATGATTATTGAACTTAATTTCTTATGTCTATCCAACTTAATTCATTCTATTACTCTAACTCTTAAGTCCAATGAGACGACGATGGCTGTGATATTGGGCTATATCAATAAAATTGAATTGAATTAACTCAATTTTATATATTTCTCAAACACAAATTTAATGGTTAACCAACTTGAATTTGTTTTGTTTATCCAACTTAATTCAATGTTTTTCCAAATGTGTTTTTTTTATCTAACTTAATATATTAATCTTTTACAACCTAAAAACAGTTCAAACTTGAATTATGTTACCAGTTAAAGTAAAGATGCACTATTCTTTTATCAATGATTTGATTAAAATTCCAAGTTTTGCAACAAAGTTGAAATTCAAAAACAGAAAAAAATCTCCTTAACTCAAATATCATTTTTAAAGTTTTAATTTGAAAACTTTAAATAAACTGTCTTTACCCATGGGTGGCCGGGTAACGGGTATAGAAAATGATTGAACGAATGAATTTAAAACTTTACAAAGGGTTTTTATTTTATTTTTTTACAAGAAATGTACAAAACCATTTTTAACAAGAAAAAATCTATAGAGTTGCTGTTGAATGTTGTGCTTTGTTGAACTTAAAATGAAATGCTCACATTTGAGATTTGCCTTCTTTTAATTGAAAACTCTGCTTCAAAAACCAAAAATCTGCATTTTTCAAGTGTTAAGATACCAAAAGTTACATCAAATGTGAGCTAGTCACTATTTTGACATCTTCAGGCCCATACATTGAAACTCCAACAATATCAACCATTAACAAAGATACCAGATACAAAACCAGATTTGCACCTGAAGTTAGTATTCAGGGGCCTTGAGAACCTATAACAAACACTTAGGAAAAAAATGCAAACCATTCAAAAAGTCCTGTTTAGAACATTGTTCATTTAAAAAAAATAAAAGTTCACAAACAACCACAAAGAAACAAAACGGAACCTGACCAGTGGAACATGTCCTGGCATCTTTACTGTGAGCTCTGAATAAATATACTGCTTTGCCATGAAACTATTTTGTTTACTTTCATATCCATCATTACAATGCTCATGTCAGCTGTCAGTTTTTTCATCTGCAAGAAGAGACATTTCTAAACAGCTTTTCAGAATTTTGTATTTGTGGGCTTTCTGTATTTTAAAAGTGACAAACAAGCAGCTGCTGTTACTTCAGCAAACCTGAAGGGTTGATCCGCTCATGCGTGAAAACAAACATTTTAGCAGGTTGATTGAACTCTTAAGACTCAGCTCCCACATTTGTGATCAATTATGTCACGGCTGAGATAAACATTCATCTGGAAACCCAGAAAATAGTGGTGTGCATTGGAAGAATCTGGCAAAACTGAGTCTGGATTCACAATTCAATACGTATCACGATTTATCCCGAGACAATACCATATACAGTATTTCAATAGTTTCTTTATGGTTATTGAGTTAGAAAAATCTGTCAAAATATGAATACACCTTTAACTTTAACAAAATAGTCAAATACATTTTATTTAATGATTAGGACACTAAGAACTGCGACTTTATCTCACGCACAAGTTGCTTTTACCAAAGCTGATTTATGGTGCTTTTCTTTTGATAGTTTAAGACTCAGCGTTGTCTGATTGTGAAAATCAGAACATATTACAAAATATACATAAAACATATACAAAATACATATTAATATAAGCAATAAATCTAATAAAAATAAAAGGTGCTATAACCAATCATGTTTTATAAGTATGGTTGAGAAACTGAAGTCCTGAAGTGCCGTTTATTTCCAACATTGGTAAATGTAGCTGAACTGGTACTTCAAAATGGTTCAAGTGCCTGAACAGGAGCTTAAAAAGAACTTGCAAATTCTTTCTAGAAACATTTAACTTTGATGAAGCAGTGGGACAGGGTGAAGGAGAGCGCTTAAATGCGCCTAAGATGCTGTTTTCTTGACAGTCACACGTGCGGAAATAAACACGTATTTCACCGCTCATCACCACGACGACTGCTCTCACTCGTTCTTATCCGTCACAAAGCATCAGAATTCCCATTTTTTTATATGGTACTGGTAGCAGCTAATGCTACGCAAATGTCACACTGCCACCGCGCCATGGAGTGGCAGCAACAGAATCTTCAAGATTTTATGCCACCTCCTGATTCATTTGAAAATCATTGGCGTGGTCATGAATGTAGACCATGGCAGTCAGGCATGGGGGTGATGTCATCACGAAATGGGGCCACAGCTGAGTGGCCACAGGGCGGTGGCAGCCGGATTGCCGGCCGGCTGGCAGCAGCTCTGATTGGTTAGTGTGTCGATGTCTCCAGACGGTGGCTGTCCATATCAAGTACTACCGGCCGCCAGCCCCCTGGTAGCCCGGGGGAACATAAGAAGCATGCCATTCTGCACCACTGGTCATTCACAACTCAGATTTTGAGCACAAATATAATCTTGTTAATCTACAAATTTACAGATTTTTAGACAACATGCCTCCAAAGAAAGCACAATGTTGTGTCTTCGTCATATTCTTCTCAGCAGCAATTTGTCTTTACGCAGGTCGCTGTGGTGCTAGCAACGCCATGATGAGTTTTGTGCAGCATCAACACCGTCTAATTAGACGTACAGTGACCGTGACCACCAATGATGTCTAGTCATTGCCGGGCCCCCTGCCCATGTCAACATCCCTTGCTGAGTGCCTGTGCTGCTGCCGTCGGTGCTGCTACAATCGGACGGTGGCAGTGGGATGGCAGCATGCGGGCATTCTGAAATCAACCGATCATCAGATGATTTGGGAGACCCTCCATCGTGCTGCTGCATTTCTGGCACCGGCCTGTTACTGAACGGCCACCGCACGACCTCCAAAGGTGCCGGGTGCCACTGACCGATGTCAAAAAGTCGTCCAGTTGCTGTTTAATTTGAACTTTCTCTTAAAACATCGGGGGTTGCCGCACAGTGGCATTTTGGGATATACCCATGTGAAGCCTCGTGTCTCGTGGAGTTCTGGAGAAACAGATTAACAACGAGGGAACATTTCGCACAAGTTGGTTCTCCTCAGATCTAGTTGTTTTGGTGTAGAGCTGCAGAAAGAGGCGCGGTGTGCAGTCGGGGGTTTTAGTGGAAAACAAAAGTAAGACGCTGAACTACAGTCTTGTTTTTTTAAATAGCTCATTAAATATCGTCTCTGCAGCACTTTAAATTGAAACAAGTATTAGAAGTAATAGATTTTTTTCCTACGTCGCTGCCAAAAAGCTTCCAGGCATTGTCGTTTTGTATTGATTCTCCTTCAGTTGTTGAAAAACCCTTAAGTGCAGGAAGATTTCGTCTTCTGCTGAAGTGATTGAGCTGAGGTGGACACCTGAGCAGCACCTGAGGCCGGCGCCACACGCTCCTTTATGTCGCCGTCCGCGCTCAGATCCTGCTGGTTCAGGTTCTGCTGTTAAAGAGCCTCCCTTGTATTTGGAGAATGTCTGGGTTGATAACAGACTGTCAGCTTTAACAACCTCTCTGTGTTTTTGCCTCCAGCTTTCTTTTTTCCTGCAGCTCTGATTTAATTTATGACCCATTCAGGAATCTTATCTCCACCTTCCACCATAAACTAACACCTTACTGACACTTCAAAAGGCTGAGGTGCCAAAACCAGCCCGCCGCTTAAAGGGGGAAATGTGCAGATTGATGAGACGTCGCAGATAATGGTCGGGAGGAGACGGACCGGACTGAGACGAGGACGGCGGGTAAAGGAGCGTGCAGCTGGGAAACGAGACGGCAACCACCCTGTGGGCTTTTTCTGGAAAAACAAGCTTCTGCTGCGGCGGGAGGAAACAGCAGGACCAGCTTCACGGCAGTTATCTGTGCTCCTGAACTCTGACAGATCAGCGCCTTTCTCTGCTGTAAAACTTGAACAAAAAAATAAACGACAAACAAAATGAACAAAAGTAAAAGAAAACCAGACATGTCTTACAGCTGTGGAAACATTTGGCTTTGAACAGATGAGGCGCGGTTTATGTTGTACTGGTTTTTGTGAACTGTCGCACCATTATTATTCTGTCCTGCAGCCGTCCTGGACTGAAGGCCCAGTGTTTTCATTATTCTGTCTTACTGTGCCTTGGAGTCAAAGTGTGAAAACATTCGTGTCTGTATAAAGTGTTTAATGAGGAGTTTTATCCACTGAAAACACCTGGAATTTTAGAAATACAGTTGACGTCTACTATTTTTGTCTGTTGCCGGTTATGTTCAGAATCTAACTTACGTGATAAATGAGGGAACACTAAATTAAAAAGTTCTGCTGTATTTTTTATCCATCTGATTGATATGACTGCTCACAACAATAACTGTGTTATGGTAAATTATCATTTTGTAATCTGTCAGACTTCCAACCTCCAACCAACTGCTATTCGAATCTCAGGTCAATGTTCCTGATCCCACTTCAGGCTTCATTTCAGAAGAAACGCATCATTATTCATCCGGTCCAGAGTTACGACATCACTGGTGCAGAGTCTGGTGATTCGACACACATCATGATACGCATCATGTATCCCGACACTAACAGAGACCATTTTTGAAGAGTATGACTTTGTCTGAATACTGTTTGTATTCTTTCCCTCAGCGTGCTGACTGTGGCCCCCGCCGACCCCTGCTGTAAAGCATCCCAAGGTGTGCATGTGTGATTGTGTCCCTGCAACAGACTGGCGACCTGTCTGTTGTGAACCTCGCCTTCACCCAACAGCAGCCGGGATTGGCTCCAAGAAAATGTTAAGAAAATGTGGGTTAGGAAGATGTATGGTCAGTTGGGACCCACAGTTAGCTGCTTGTGTTGCATTAGCCTTTACAGTTTTTCCATCAGCATGCCCCGCAGAGCGCGGCGTTTTGTCGTAGACATAGGGATTCTGTCGGGATTCTTGTCGTACCGACGGCTTTAGTATAGAATCCAAAATGAGTCCAAATGTGGGCTTTGTAAAGCCGGGAATATAGCCTGCTCATTCTGGGCCGTCTTTAGAACAGCATTCGCATTCAGCTCTCTAACCACAATGGCAAGACTGCAACCATCTGGGACTGGACAACAGAGATTGTGATTGTGCCAATGCAGGATGGAGTCAGAGAGCTGCTGTAGGACCACGGTTGCTGTGGGGGAGTGGTACTCACGTCTTTTCCTCTGTAACCTAAAAAGATGTCAATCATTTGTCCTCCTGACATCCTCACGGTCCTCGTGTGTTGTTCTTTGAATCGACGGCCTTCTGCTTCTCTGACGCGTCTGAACGGAGGAAGCCTTCTTTCTTTGTGTTTCATCATGTGATGATTCATTCATGGCTGTAAATAAGCCATGTGTGCTTTGTCCGTCAGGAAGCAGCACATCTTCATCCGCCCCGTCATCATTCTCCGCCTCAGTTTGATCGCTCCACAGGATCATCTGGATGGTTTCTTAATTACCAGTTTGATGCTGTCACACCTCCTCTGGAGCCTCTAATTAAGCAGCAGCAGTGAAGGATCCATGATTAATTACTGCTGCATGTGGACTGTGGCCGTGCAGCAGCTTTTCTGCTGCTGCTGATGGTTTCTTTCGGTGTTTTGAGTGGCTCTGGTGAAAGCAGGTCTGAGCTGCTGCTGAAAACCTTCTGTTTGAAGCACCAAGCCCTAAACCTCACGCTGACATTTTACAAACACTTGACTGTTAATGAATGGAAGAAACCAAAACACCAACAAACTGCCAGCAAAGTTTCTGGTTAACTTGATGACTTCCACTTTTAATTTTATTAAAATCCTTCCCAGACATTCAGAGCAGAGAAATTTAAAAACTTTTTTTCTTCCTGTCCAGCAGCTGATCTTAGAGAAGCTGAGGTTTTAGTTTTTACACTTGTGTTTCTGTTATAGAATCCTCTAGCATGCATTTATGCACATCCATTTTTGATTTTAATGATTGTATTTTAGTTCCTGACTGGACAAAAGGATTCCCGTGAGGTAATGTGGAGAGAGGAGGTAAACAAACCTTTTGAAATGAACTTTGATTTCTCTGGATTTTCCCATGAGCTGTGATTCATAGAGCCTCATTTTGGATTTTTGTTTGACTTTCAGCAGCAGTTTGTGCTCCAGAACCGGTTTGTGAATGAATGAATAAACAGTCAAATTACAAGTTGATTCCATACGGAAAATGTGTCATTTTTTTCCTCATATGGAAAAGCAGCAGCTGAATCCCCAAACATGGAACTCTCACTGACCCACCAACACAAAGAGGGAAAATGCTGAGATTATTTTTACATCCCAGTGTTTTTCTTGTCAGACAGTGCAGAAAGACATGTCTTTTATTTGGACAGGTCTCAATCGAAGTCTTCCTTAGGCAGACCAGAGGTTGAATCGTGTCTCCGTAAACAACATCTTCTTATTCGATTATTGGAAAAAAAACTGAGAAGTTTGTATTTGCAGATGGAAGAGAAATATGTTTGTGGAGTAACGTGTTGAAGTCACTATTTAACACCAGAGATGTGGCTCATTGATATACTGTAACTCTTTGAACCTGAAAATGCAATCAATATGAATCAGCTGATTCACATAAACACGTCATAATTGTACCGTGTTGCACATCCGTGCAGGCTCGCTTGAATCCGCTTCAGAATCCAATGGAATTACGTTGTGTAAACGGTTGAAGAGTCAGTAAAAAGATCGAACTCAAACAACTTTCAGACCCAATATGTCACTTCTCAACGATCATCTGTGAAACTGCGATCTTCTTCTGAAGCCATTGTAGGATTACAGAGGCGTTAATGTGCCGCACACATATAGTTTTTATGTTTAACCAGCTGATGCTGTAACAGTGACTCTGCTCCTCCCACAGGCAGCTGGCTCTGATTCATTAGAGATTTTGACTAAGACTGTCAACGTGAAAGCGTTAACACGTGCAAGTCGTTTGAAAATGGAACTTGTTCATATTTAATAACGCCAATTAACTACACTTTGTGAAAGCAACCATCTTCTGCTTCACGTCGGACTCTTCAGGCTTTCATGGTGTGCTCTAAGTTCTGATAATTCACACTTGGTCAAGCATTATCCGGCTTATACCACTGGCGCTTACAAAAGAAATAAATATTCAATCGATTTTTAGCACTTTATTCTTGTTTTTTTTTAGGTTTAGATCACTTTCTCACAAAAACTGCACCATTTCATACATGGCCCGGCCTGTTGTCATGGTAGCACAACAATGTGTCGCTGGGTTGACAGACCTCGACTGCAGCAGCAAAGGAAAGCAAAAATATGCTGATCGTGACGATTGATTAATAAAGCATCAGATCAGAGAGGAAGTTAATCTCTTACCGCTTGCTTTTGTCCAGCAGATGAAGCAGAAGTTTGATTTAAAGAAGCCTGCGCAGTGATATAGAACGTTTGGGCATTGTGACCAGAACTACTTTTTAAAGTGTGCATCAACAGTCAGCAGCCAATCAGAAGAGAGTATTCACCTGGACCATTTATAGTGCAGAAACACAGTGTTAGTTTCTTCTGGCTGTATATCAGCATCTTTGTGTTCTTGGAGTAAAACGGCAGACATTCAAGTCTTTACAGTTCTGCTTCTCTTACTTATGATATGTATTGTGCATACATATTACATTTTATAAATTTAAAAATAAAAAGAATGCAGTCCATATTCTGCACACATCTTCCTGTTTACTATTCCAGCCACTTGGTTGTGGCGCTCCATCTATGCTTTCCCGGCCAGCATCTTACAGCTTGCAGTTCTGTGCTGGATTGTTTCCTCTTTGCACAGCCTACACATTGGCTCTTGTCTGGTGTGGTAGATCTGAGCCTCTATCGCTCTGGTGTTCAGGGCTTGTTCCTGAGCTGCCAGGATGAGCGATTCTGTGCTGTCCTATGGGCCAGCCCTTTCTAGCCATTGGTAGGACTTCTTGATATCAGTCACTTCAGTTGTGGTTCAGTGGTACATGCCAGAATCAAAAAAATCATGTGTTGGGTGAACATAATATAATTGTGGAAAGTATTTTCACATAAACCAAATGTGTTAATACAGCAATAAACATTTGTGTTGGGAGATCTGAATGTATTTATGTTGGTGCAACAGAGTTTATTCATGTTGCTGTAACATGATTATTGCAGCAGTTGACCTGACCCTGCTGCTAGTGTCAGGAAATTATGGCGAAGGACCTAAAATGCAGGAAACCAGGCTTGGTGGCAGAAACTAAGACATTTAAGAAGAAAAATTAAAAAGTGAGACATGACAGAATAATTCATTCATTTTTCTAAACCCGTTTTGTCCCTTTTGTGGTCATGGGGCTGCAGGAGCCTAACCCAGCCACTCATGTATGGGGAGAACATGCCAACTCCACACAGAAAGGTCCCTCATTGGTAACACTGTTTGAAGTCCTCAGAGCTGGGACTTGAACTAGGGGCTGTTGTACTGTAAGGCAGGAGTGCTAACCACTGCGCCACCATGCATCCTATAATAATAATCTTGGAGAACAAAGAATGTGACAAGACAGAGCAATGAACCAAAAAAAAAAACAAAAAAAAACAAAAACAAGACATTTAAATAATCAACTTTAGTTAATCAGCCACAGTGAATTTAAGTGTCTGTTTTTTTTGGGTTCATTTGTTTGTTTTTAGCATGGTCTGTTCATTTCATATATTTAGAATCTTTTACAGGACAGAAGAAATGTACTTGGAATTTGTCTTAAATGTTCTATGTGTGTTTAATTAAACAAGTATAACAAAAGTCAAAGTAAACTAGTTTTTAAGTTATATTATTTGGTGTATATTTTAACATTCTTTTGATCAGCACATTTCATTGAATTACAGCATCACTTAGTTTTTCCATTTCAAGAAAATGTTAGTTCATGTTTGTTTATTCTTCAATCAAATGAAAATCAATGTTGTATTTGTTCACTCATTTAAAATAACTGTATATACACAGTCGATGTATGACTACATTTATTTATAGACTTGACCTGAGCTCCCTCTTTTTTATTTCATATTATGACACATAGGAAAGATTGCTTATTTTTATTGATCAAATTTGACATTTAAGATTCTCTTAATTTTATGTTTCGACTTCCATAAAAGAGAGAATCGCCACATCTTGTGGTCCACTGAAAGCACTGCCCATACGACACACACACAGCCCATAACAGGCAGCACAGGCCACCATTGTGTTTCTATGAAATGAAAAAAGAGACTAAAAATGTTTGGTTTGTAATAAGACTGAATTCAGGTTAAGCTGGAGAATCCCTTCGTTTTTTCTGTCTGCTGTTAATTGCTGTTTCCCAAAAGGAACAAACCAAAACCAAATGTGTTTCATTACTTTAAAGGCCCTGAAGAACACTGCTGTGAGCAACGTACTAAAAATGAAATACTGGCATCATTGCAGCCTATCAATGATCAACAGAATTAATTCAATGTAGTCACATTTAGGGGCAGTGTTTTCATTATAAAATCATTATTTTTAAGTTTTGATTCTTGATTTTTTTTTTTAAAGATTAAAAAATGTTTCAGTTGACACCAAAGACAAGTTTCCTATAAAAAAATAACAATTGATTTATAATAAACGTTGCTTTAATATGAAAAGAAAACAGCTGGAATAAAAAAAAAAAACGCAGTTTTTTTTTTTAAAGACGTAATTCTTTTTATTATTGTTTGCACAAAATCATGACCCTGAGATGTTTAAAAAGAATAAAAGTCAGGATTAGAAATACAATTAAAATATAAAAAATAAAAAATCTGAACTATGTGCACCCAGTGTCTCTGAAGGGTAAAAATAGGCTGTGTTGGTGACCACAGAGGGATGGGGTATTGCACCTGTGAATACAAATAACCTATAATTATGCTTCTATAATTATATCAACATCACAGGTAAATCCAAAATGTCAGAACCCTTTTATTTTGAAATGTTTGCATTGCTTGGTCATCTGTTTCCTGTTTGTAAAGGAAGTTTGTTGATTCTGGTCAGACTTAAAGGTTTGGAGGCGAACACGTGTTTGTTTAAAGTTTTCTTTAGCAGCAAAGCTTTAAACGTCATTTGTTTCACTTGTGTGGTCACTGGGCTGGTGGGGGTCTGGGGGTGGCGCTCACAGAGTGACATTCTTTCCACAACTGTCGCCATCTCTCAGCAACACTCTCAAAGACCTGTGCGAATTGATGGAGCTCCATTGTGTCTGACAGCAGGAAAGTGTCCACCGGCTAATCCCTCACGGCCGCCCAGACGCCGCCCGCTGCTGATTCAGCATTTACGCAGCCAACTCCCCCAGCAGTGACTCCACCAAGAGTTCAAGTGGAGTCACTCTGCTTCACCTGCAGCTACAGCTGCATCCCGATGCATCCCGGCTGCATCCCGATGCATCCCGGCTGCATCC